>SCDS01000129.1:0-134677 GCA_004149465.1 Drosophila nigromelanica | reverse complement strand
ATATATATATGTATTATATATAATATTATATATAAAAATTACATTTCAGTATCTATATATATATATATATATATATATATATATATATTTGTGGGTAATAATAAAAATACATAAATTTTTAGAAATCTGGATTCCTGTTATATTTTAAATGTGCGCATTATTTGGAATTTTTACTCAGTTTGGAAGAAAAATATGTTAAATGTTTTACTTTTTTACTTTAAACGAATAAGTATTCTTCTTATGTGTTGCACCAGATTTTAAACTCTTAATCTTAAAATAAAAAAAAAAATAATATATTTTATTGCGACTGTTACTTGTAAAGTTATACTATTTGTAATACTATTAAATAACTCAGTAAGACTTTTAACTTCCTGTGATATCTTAAAGTATTTTGGTAATAGTGACATCAATTATTGGGAATGAGCAAATAAATAACAAAACCCGTAGAGCAACTGACACCCACGCGTTGTGCTAAAATCCATCTAAATAAATTAAAGAATGTGCTAATCAAAGGCACTTCAAATATGTATATATATGTATATGAATATAGAACTGCGCAAAGTTCTAGTTGAATTGTGTTTTACGATTTCAGTGCGTGAACATTATATAACTGGATTGGCTGGCTGGTCCAGCGAAAAACGGGTTCCCAGGCGAATGCTAGACATGAGAATGCATGTCTCGATTCAAATTTTGTATATCTACTTTTCTAATAAACAAAGTCCCCGCTGACGTAAAAACTTTGGACTTGAGCATTTGTATCTTTCAGCTTTGTATCTCAAATTGAGCATTGAATTTTTAGAGGCTGCGGTCACTTAGCACTCATCAAAACAACGACTCCATACTCCGACCTTCCATCCAACTTTAAGTCATTTTTATTTTTGGTACACTCAGTTATATATGTGGGCATTGTATTGTTTATAGCTCAGCTCACCGTTGGCTGTATATATTTTTTATATCACTTGATACCTCAGACTCAGCTGTTTGCTTGGCCTTTTTTCTTATGATTTGCCTACTAATTTAATTAAAATCACATTTAATGAGCCGCTATCTTGAGCTGAGTTGTTGGTAAGGTTATTTAAGTGGACTTTAAATAGAGCCTAAACCATTTGCTGTGACCTAAAATAGTTTATCGGTATGGGAATTTCTTCAATACATTTACATAATTATCATACACGTTTATAAATTGTTTAAAATTTCAAAAATTTTTATTAATATTTGTCAATATAATATTTACTATTAGTTCTCTTATTTAATTATAATATAAACATTTTTTATACGTCATAATTGTAGTTACGATTCCATACCGGATTAATATGCTGATCAAATTCTTTTATAAAGTTTACATATTTACCATATTTTACACGTGTTAAACGCATGCACATATATATCAAAATCTAAACACATTATCTTTAATTTACATATTTATGGAGGCAAAAATATTTGTAAAGCCTATTTAAATTCTGTTGTTTTTCTGCTTCAACATCTTCGTTTTCCGTTTCCAGTTTTTTAGTTTGTTTGGTCTTAACCGAGCACAACTCAGTGATTAAGATTTGAAGCTGATGTTACAAAACACTAGGCGTGTAAAAGCTAATCGATAAGACCTTAAAGAAAAGCCATAATCAAAATTCAATGTCGCTTGCTTCACGTTTTTAGAGGGACCTCAAACTAAGTAGGTCAATTTCGACGGAAGTTGCTGAAGATTTGGAACCGGAAAGTATTAGTATTAGCTATTAAAACTTGTCGAAAGATTTGAGAGGTAAATTTTGCTTAGTTATAAATTTATTTAAAAAAATTTTTTTATTATAATAACTAAATGTGCATGGAATATACATTTGGATTGAGTATAGAAAAAAATTGGCTTATACAAAATTCCTAGTATGATGTAAAATAGTAGCTAATAGCAACATTTACTAATAATAAAGAAATTTAAATGGGCTGTTAAAAACGGAATAAATTCAAATTAATAGTAAAATATTAAATTATTGATCTAGCTTAAAATGTGGTGTTAAATACATTGAAAACGAAATGATAAATTAAAATTATTCCAACACGTATTCCCATCATAACTAATATTTCAAACGTTCATACCTTTGCGAATAATTTGTGGTAAAAACCACGTGAATTTTTGCTATCTTAAAACGCAATTTAAAACGAGTTCTGTTTTGAAAAGTTCACTCATTTTAATTGCTTTTTTGTATTTTCAATTCAAAAAAAAAAAAAAACAAAGTCTACTGAATTTCTCATTGAACTTCAATTTACACTTTTGAAATCTGTCAAAACGAATACGGCAAATGACCATCGTCAAGTTCGGCAGCGATTTTGGCCTTGACGTTTTCAAGAATGAGCGCTAAGAAATGGTAAATCAGCTTGGCAGCAATTAGTAAGCTTATAATTATTGGCATTCCATGTGGGATTTGGATATGCTTAAATCATAAATTAAGTTTGAAAGAAGACATGCTACACAGTTCTAATCAAGACAATTAAAAAGAAACAATACATTAAAGTTGAAAAGAATAAATAAAAGTCAAAGTCTGAGCCAAGTTTCAAGTCATCAACCAATTGGCATCGGCGCACATGGCATGAAACACGTTCTATGGAGTCTTAGCCGGAAGTTTTCAAACTCCACGCTTCACAAACGAGAATTCTAAGAGCTAAAGATACTAAATTAACACTGCTTTTATTGTTGTTCAGTGTGCCACTGTGTGCGCGTGTGAGGAAGTAAAATAGGTTAAAGTTCGTCGGTTGGCGCCACTGCTTCAATCTTTGACAAATGGCTGTTTGGTAGCCAATTACGCTAATTTCGATATGAGGTTCTAACGGGTTTTGCCCGCCCGTCAAGGTCGGCCAAATGAATCTTTTACTATTTTTGATTGGCTTTAAGCTGTTTTCATTTGTATACAATTATTGCTGTGGATTAACATATTTTTAGCGCGCGGTCAACAGGGCACGAGGTCAAAAGGAAATACATTTTATGGCTTAGAGAATGTTGTTTTGATTTTCAAGTTAATAAAGCGGAAACCATTAAATAATATAATTAAAGTAGTTAAACTTAAATGTGAGAATGTTTGTAAGATCTGTTTTTTTTGATGCGCAATTATCGATTTGAATAAGCAGATTTGGATTTTTGCCAACACTGTTAACAGCTGTTGCTCAGCTGTATGCGTGTACTCTCTTTCTGTCCTGCTCTCCTGCTCGGCACGACCACCACCAAAATTAAATCGAATCACAGCTGACATTATTACGCTGCCTGCTCTTGCGCCTTGCAAACGCCGCTCGCTCTTTCACTCGCTCTCTGTAAATTAAGTTCTTGTGTTTTGCGCCTGCGTCACAAATGTCACTTGGTCAGAAGGAGACGCTGAAAAAATAAATATAATCAAATGTAGAAGCAAACAACAATAATTTATACGTTAAAGTGCAAATCTAAATATTTGATTTACGATCGCAACAATTTATCTAAAAGCCGGTTATTATCTTTAATTGTGAATTTTCGATTTAAGAACACGAATTTTGGTGCTTGCGCTCAGTAAATATTGCGAAATCGAAAGCATGTGCTGTGAAATGCCGATATGTAAATTAAGTTCATAATATTGCATAAAATATTTGAAGTTTAGAAGTGCCCTCCAGCAGTCTCCAAATCTCTAGAGGCTCTTGAATATCAAAACTCGCCTCTCTTGATTTATGCAACTCATGATGCGGTTCACGCACACACACACACACACACACACACACATACACACACACACGCAATATTGCATTATCATGCATGCAGCTGATCATAGACTTGGCGGCCTTAAATGGTTTTGGGGGTCTTTGACCCCAAGCAGACATTGCAAATTCTTGTTGAAAATGCAAATGAAAAGAGAAAAACGCACATAAACTAATCAAAGCAAATAAAATTAAATGCGCCCAAAATATGTGACGAAATCGACAAGAATTGCCGATACATTTGCATAACTTGTTTGTATTGTCAAAAATGTGGTATTAAAACAAGAGCAATGCAATTTTCGATGCTCAACTAAGAGATATCCTGTAGTTCAAAACACTTAAGAAAATGAAATGCGTTAATCTTCTATCTAAAATTGCTATCTAAAATTACTATTTACTAAATAGTAAGAAAAAAACATGTCTAAAATTCCCTATACATTTGAAACACTTAAAGTAATATTTCTGGATCGGAACCAAAATACACCTTCGCTCGCAAGTCTACAGAGTAAAAGCGCCCAGACGTTCTAAATACAAACAAGAACTTGATGCTAACAAACGGGAAAGGCACAGACAAAGGAAAAGATAAAAAAGAACAACAACATAGGAAGTGAATGCATGTGCGTCATTTTACTTTCGTTCGTCGTCTGTTTTTAGTCTGTCCAATTTTAGCAAAATGCGATTTTAATCATAAATCAGAATTAGACTGAAGGAAAGTTACGAAATATGCAGTTGATAAGTCAGTTGGGAAAGTAAAATGTTGATAAACCCAAATGTCCATAAGTAATGAGCTAGCGAACTGTTGGAAAGAGTTTAAATAACTTTAAGCAATAATAAAATGCAAAAGCAAAGTGGAAAGTAAAAAGATCTGAGTAGAGTGTTATATTTGTAATACATAAGTATAATTAGGCCAAGTGTAATTATATTTTAAAAAGAGCTGGGAAAGAGTGAATTTTTGGGAAATGCATATTTCCAAATTTAGAGACTTAAGATTTTATAGAAAGAGCTGAGCAATAAACGCTTACTATGTAATAGGTAAGAGAAAGCGAAAAACTTTTGTAGACTGGTTAAATTTGTAATATTAATACAATTAAGCAGCATCCACTCATATGTCAGTAATAAGATACTGTATAAAAATGTATAATTTTGTTTTAATAAAATGAAGACCTAAGCAGAGAGACAGTAAAGTTTTTTCTTATCATTTAGATCTTTTATAATAAAGTGCCAAAAGTTGCAATAAAGTTTATACAGCTTAAGCTTTAAGTGCACTCTAACAAAACTTTTTATGATAAATATATGTTTTATTAATCACCCCAAGCTAATGAGCTTGCATTAGTTAAATACCTTTGGGCGTCCTTCTAATGCAGCTTGGATTAAAATGATTAAAGCTTTTAACTGACACCAACTGCAATTAATTTGCTTTTACAGTGGGCAACAATTAGGAAAACGACAACTAAAAAGTAAGAGCATTTATTAAATTACGCAAACTATAACGAGATGTGCAATTAGCGTAGCGCGTAAAGCGACAAAAGAACGCAGTCGCTCGTGGAAGCTCTTCATGTATATTTAGCTTTTTGCCTTTGCGCGTGTCGTGCAAAACAAAAACAAACATTTAAAAGCAGCAGCAGCAGCAACAGCAGCTGAAGCTTCGTGACGTCACAAAGCTGAGCTTCGGTCAGCGCTCAGCGTGCGAGCGCCGACGGAGACGGCAACGGCAACGGCAACGTCGACAGCGACGTCAACAGCGATATCCAATAGCGCCCCAAAATAAGAAGTCGAAATTCATTCCTTTCGTTCAAATTCGTTTGCTACGCTCACGAGAGCGGACGTGCAGCGCGGAAAATCAGATACAAAAGCCAAAACAAAAAAAAAAACGCAAAAAACATAATAAAGGCAAACAGTAAAGCAAACAAAAAAAAAATATATATACATATATATTTCGTAGCTTCGCACGTTTTTGATATTGCTTTTGTTATTGTTTTGCTTGCTTGTGTTTCATTTGCATTAAAGAATAATCGCTAGAAAATTACGAAAATTACTCAATGTGACCAGATTAAAACAAGAAAAATAAATAAATTAGAAAATTGTTTAATAAAAAAAGTGCAAAACTTCGTGTTACAAAATGGTGAAGAACAATAACAACCTGCAAGCGAATAATCAACCGACCGGCAACGGACACGCGCTGCAAAATGGCAATGGCACCGCGGTGGGCGTGGCAGCGCCCACACCAGCTGCCACCCTCAGCTGGCGCCAATGGATTTGGAATACCTGGGATGCCTTCGCGGATGTCATGTGGTTCATCATATGCAGCATTGGCTACATCCTCCAGGTAAGCTTCAACATTGGTTCAGTCCAATGTCACATTTTATATACCATATATGTATATATGTACATACATATATCTCAGTTGATGCCTTCTGGGCCACACCAAAGCACATCACAGGGCCTTTGTTTACAACTGCTTAATCAATTTGAATTCTTAATGTTTTGTATTATTGACGTTTTGAATTTTTATGCTTCCGTTCAGCAACGGCTCAACAAGTTAATTAGCAACATTGTGTGATCGAAAACCCCCAATATATATTTAATTTTAAAATAATAAAATATATGCGTATTTTAAATATTCAAAAATACAAAATAAAAAAATACTACTAAGCTTTTAAGCTGTGAGGTAAATAGTGTCAAAAAAGGAAGTTATATTAAAGATGGATTTTTGGATTTTATATTAAAGAAGGTTTTGTTGCCACAAAAAAAGTATTTTCTCTTTATTTGTGTGTATTTTCTTTTAGAAAAGTATGTCTAAATAATGATGGTAAAATTCACATTTCTTTTTATGCTAATTGCTTGTGAACTTTATTTTTGTATAAAAGCTTTAATCCAAGAATAAACTAGATTATGTTTAAAATTAAATTTAATTAAAATATCTTACAAGTAATCGTATCTGACAAAAGACACTAACTGTGGACTGTTGTTCGAAAGATTTATTGAGATAAATGAAATAAAATCATGGCTAAAACTCGTTTTTGACCACTAATTTTCGTTCCCTGAAGTTTTTAATAGCGCCCTTGCTCTTGGCTGCTTGTTATAACAACTCTTGGCTTTATCAATAAGTCTGCAATTTCATCTTTCTTTTATGGCTGCTATCGTCATGCATATAAATTAGCCGACACGCGCAAGATCACTTTATTTTCGAACTTTTATCGTTATTTTTATAACTTCACATCAGCACTAAATTGTTGACTTAATTAAATAATTGAATTTTTTTTTTATTTGTTATTAATCCCGAAGTTTTGTAAATATATTCTCTTGTCCTTTTGTTGTAAGCTTTTTTAAAGCTATATTTACTTAAATAATTAAAACAAATTTATATTGTACGACAAACTAATAATATATAAACGTATTTTATATCATATAACAATATGCAACTTATACCTTATTTTAATGAGTTCTAGATTAGAAAAACAGAAATTATTATTTTGTGGTATGTATTTTTATAGATATACACTGAAGATTTAGTTATGTTTCCGTCACCCGTACAATCTCATATTATTTATTTATCTAAACTACTTAACTCATTCAAGACACTGCTAATTAAATTTAAAAAAAAACCCCTCAAGTGAATAAAACACATTTAGACAACGAGCACTTAAAAAGATTGCACAGTTGAGATTTACGTACGCTAAACGTTGCCAAGATTTAACATGATTTGCACTTACGAGACGCCAAAAGGGCCGAAACAAAAGAAAAAAAAACGTTGGTTAATTGCTGTAAAGCTCGCGAATGAAATTTTGACTAGTTAAAAAAGAATTCGGATATTGACTTAGGGGGTAACGATATTTTAAAATATTTTTTTGTGGTCAGATTGACACGCTCGGCTTTATAAACAAATTTCGCAGCATTACGTAAGCCAACAATTTTTTAGGTTTTTTGTTGTGCTACATAATTATATTAATTTCACTTTGGTAAGACAGATAAAAAAAACCTTTTTAGTTTGCGGCGTTGTTGTGTGCCGTATATGTGTGTGTGTGTAAAGATATGATCATTAAATACAGCATGTATATCATGTATATTTGCCTCGGTCTTATTATGCATGAGCGCCATTAAATTACCTAGGTAGCTCTCTTTGCATGAATGCTTAACTAGCGACGATGATGCCAACTGCATAAAGACAGCGCAAGGCAATGACTGAAAAAGGGAGATAGAGAGAGGGGGCGGAAACCAGCAGCAGGTTGGAGGCGTTGCCCATTTAAAATGTTGACATTTGCATGCTGAATGCAATATCAACGAGTCATGAACGATCCAAAACGAATTTGCATGTAAATCTTTTTTTTTTTCAGATTCACCAGCGACGCCACAACGATGACTTGTCAGTTACTACTAGTTGTTGTTGTTGCTTCTCTCGGCTGTAATTGCATATGGATTGATTGTGCCAATAATGGGCTTTGGCTAGCTGGCCAACAATCAACACAATATAGGTCGATATTAGCTTGACTTATGTCGCTGCATTTTAAATTTGTTGGCGGTACAAAACAAAAGACTTAGGCAACAAACTTGTGGAACACCCGCTTGTAGGCGTGGTAATGCCTCGCGGCCTCTGGAACTGTCGCTGAGCTGTTGGGGAGCACTTCCAAAAAATAAAAATAAAAAATGTTAAAAATTATTCCCAACCGCAAGACGTTGACAGTAACGCTGGCAGCGCTGTCAGCGTCGCTGCTGCGTTTTGGCTTGTTGACCCAGTTCAACTTTTGCATTTTGCCGGCTTTGCAACGCTTTGAAGCCTGTTTTTATTAGCTTGGCTAGTAGTGGGCTCGGCTGTTGTTGCTGCTGTTGCTGTGGCAACAACAAGTACACCACCAACAATATCAACAACAACAACAAGCAACACATATTTTCGCGGGCAACTTGCCTGCCCGTCTGGCTGCGAATATCTTTTTGAGGCGTGTGTGCGTGTGTGTGCGTGTGTGTGCACAACGGCACAAAAACACAGATAAAGAAGCAAAATAAAAGAAGTAAACGCAATTGAAATCGAAAGTGTTGGTCAAACAACAACAACAACAGCAAAGCCGTATAACTATTGCTTGCTATTGCATATGTGAGCATAAACTAAGCTTTTGTTTGAAGTTGTGTCGAGTTGTGGAGGTTATTTGAAGCGCAGGCTCATATCGGCCTTGGCTCACTTGTTTGGATTATCTTTCATGTGAAGTGGGTTAGGATCGTGTGTCACTCTAGGGTTGTAAATGCGTATGTCAGATAAAGTAATTCATAGGTGTGTATTACCTAGAGAAGTAAACAAACAAATATTATTATTATGTTTTTACTTAAATTATAAATTTAAAAAAATATATTTATTTTTCAAAACCATAAATTATATACGTTAAATAGGAACGATACAAAATACTTTTTTTTCGCATTGAGTGAGGCGTATAAATAGGAAAATACGGAAAAAATCGGTCAAATTTATAATTGTTGTTAAAAACAACACATTTTATATTTTTTATAGTATTATTGATATTTCTTTGGTAGTATATATTTATTTTATTTAAAAAATTATCAAATTTATGTACTTAAGAAACTGTAATAGATTAGATTCCGAAAATGTACATATTATTATTCCTTCTCTACAGATAATTCAACATAATTTTTGTTACGTATATTGTCTAAATCTTTAATGATATTATCATATCAGACATTTATCTGAAATTATAAAGATAGAGTGAAGTTCCCCACAATTTAAGCAAATTTTGTTTAACCAAAGTACTCGAGTTGCTTACTAAAAAATCTTTCAAGCTTATCACCAAACATTAATCATGCATCAAAAATATACACAATAGCACGTAATTATGTGGAGACTATCATTAGTCTTCCTCTCAATTTCACACTTGCCATATCCGCAGAGTTCGCAGCTCAATTTGCAGCAATCTTCAACATACATCAGAGTTGCGCGCCAAATTCCACTTTTGGCCAAAATTGCCGTAATGCTGATGCAGCATAGAACTTGATTGCCAGATTTGTGAGCACGTCTAGCCACACAAAAATTGTGGTGTGTGCACTATACAAAAAATATACAGCCAGTTATTTAAGGTGCTAATTTTTGCGTGGCAATAAATAAAAATTGCGTTCGAAGGCTGCTAGGCGGCTGACCACCCCTCGCAAACAGCTCCAGCAACAACAACAATACAGACAACATCAAAACAAATACAAAGAAAAAATTCATTGGCCAGCTGCCAGGCTGATAAACTTTCAAGTGTACAAGGCAACTGCCTTCGATGACGCCTCAAAATGCAATGAGGCAACAAAAACTACACAAACCGACAGCAACTGAATTGAATTCGCGTCATGCTTAGATCGTTGCATGGGTTGTTCGGTATTTAAACTTGTTTTAAATAAAACACAAAATATTAAAATTTATTTGATAATAAAATGATGTTGTTGATTTTTATAAACGACTTAATTTAGAGACAAAGAAAAAAATGATTTGCGGCAGTTCAAGTTGATTAAACGAAAAGGCATTGAAAAATATTTATATCATATTTTAATTAATTCATATTTGATTTTTGCATATATTTCTTATAAGACAGTTTTTTCTATTTCTATTTTTTGTGTCGATAAAACAAATATAAAAATTCTTAAATAAAATATATATTTGTTAGCAAGCAAATCAGACTTCGAATATTTTTTGAATATTTTTTTTTATCGGTTTAAGATTTGTTTATCAATGCCTATTTGTATTAGTAAATAAAGTAAATTACCCTCGCAATTTTTTTTAGATATTTTTATGATACTCTTTTTCAGGTTTATGTGTTTTTCTCGCTTGCAAGAGTCCACTTCGGTTACGCTATCTGCTGCGCTCAATGAATTGCTCTCTTCGCTTCTTTACCACCTCTTTGCGTCTCACATTTCATATATATGTATATATATAAATATATTATAAAATGTTTGTTAAAGAAGGTCACAGTTTTGGTTGTAAGTGTGTGGCAGCAATGGAAATTGCAACAGTGGTGCACCATGCAAGTTCGTGTATTAAGTCTTTTGTATTTAAGCTCACTGAAAAGCGCTCAGCACTTAGCGCTCAAAATGTGCTTCTTGCTCGTAAGGTAAAGCCGAGCCGAGGTAAAGCAGCTGTCGAGTTGAGTCACATTAAGTTGAACCGAGCCGAGTAAAGTCGAATCGAGTCGAGTAATGTAGCGTGCATATGTGTTTTGTTGTTGGGCAAGACACTTGACTTGACGTTGGCTTGCAGCTTGCAACCCGCCGGCTGGCGCTGGTTTCACTTTCAGCTGGCTTAGAATTCACCTGGTCGATGTAGTCGCTTAGATTTTAGTTTTTTAGTTTTTTCGCAATTCTCCCGGACAAAGCAAACAAGTTTTGCGCAGCGCCGTCTACCACACAAATAAACATTTGATTACCACTCGCTTCTCCGCTTCGGCAAATGGCGCCTCCAGAAGTTAGCATTTAGATAAAACGTAAACATATGCCAACTAGCATAATTTGACGTTGTCTGCGGTATTGTCGTTATTTTGTTGTTTCTTTTTATCTCCTTTATATGAATTTGCATAATTGCGCAAGAATTCCCCCCTCAGATGCTGATTGTTAGCTTTATGGCGTTTCATAAAATCATTTTGTACAGCTAGCAAGATTGGCTAATTTTTAAAAATGTGCTCAAATGTTTATTCAAGACGCTAGAGCGCTAATGAACTGCTAACGATAATGAGATGAAAGCTGTTGCATCTGCTTTGGATATCTTGTAAATGCTGAAGTGGCTTTTCTTATATCCAGAATCGGGCATAGTTTAAAGTAGGGTAATCAGAAAGTAACTTAAACGTAATATTATATTAGTTTTTTAAACCCTTTACGAAGTAAAAAATTTTAAAGTAATGTTTTGACTGAAAGAATACTTCATATATAAATGTAATTATTTTATTGACATAAAGTTACCTGTTCTATTTTCTGATCATTAATAAATAAATAAATGCTCTCATGCTGGTTTGATTTATATTTATACTGGAAATTACAAACAATTGTAGCTTATTCTTATAATTTCTAAATCTTATATAATTTCAAGGCCAAACCTAAAAAAAATTGAATTTTAACACAAATTAACTTGATTCAAAATTGATCATTCTGCCACATTCACTAATCATATTTCAATTCTCGTACAATCAGCTGTAAACTTTGGTAATTTTCCGTTTTACAAAGGTCAATGCGTTTACCTTGACAATCAAATAGACAATCTAACAAACCATAAACGGCCCAATAAACCCAGACCCTACAAGTTTGTTGCTGACTAAGCAGGTTTTCGCTTTTACAAAAGTCACATTGTGAAAAATATTATTTTTTCCAGTTTTTTACCAAATGACAAGGCATATATGCGAGCACGTCTAAGTTAAAGTTTAGTCTATGGTGGCATTTACATATGGCAAGTCATGATTGGAGTTTATTAGCCAAAGAACTGACAGAACAAGCAAACGATTTGCCTTTAGAATTGACTTCCGTGGTGTTAAGTTTTATTTAGATTATTTTTTTTGCATAAACGAGAAATTGTAAAATAAAACAAAGACGATATTCAAATGGACTGGGCTGGGTTTTTCACATATATTTTATTTGATGGCCCATAAAAATTGTCTTGTAAATATAAATAATCAAAAAATTATCTTATGACATAAATCGCAGCATACACATATTTAAGTTATTATCATGTTATGCATAAATTATAATGGCCTACTTCCTGCCCTTGTTAAAGAAAAAGGGGGGTTGAAAAAACATATGAATTGCATGTTCAATTATGTGACAAAATGTCTGTCAACAAGGCAACAATGAAAGAAGCAACTCGACATTATCATTTTATCGTCAACTTCATCATCATCATTGTCAGACACCAGCAGGCATGTTACCTTTGATGAATTTTTGTATTATTTATGAGTATTTTTGGGGGCAAACTGCAAAAAACAGAACCAGTCAGTAGGCCCAAGTGTAGGTGTGTTGACTGATAGATACCCCTTACTGCCTTAACATATAATATTTGTATAAACTTTAATTGATTGTTGCAAAATTAAAAAAAGAGCTATTAAGCTAAAGCTTTCATTTATTATTAAATTAATTCTATAAGATGCTATCTTCTTCTATTTGGAAAAAACGTTACCTGAATTATATATTAGATATTAAAACAAAAATAAATAAATAAAAGCAGATACAATGAATTTTTTTCCTAAATTTAAACTTAGTGTCTCCTAAATTTGTTCACTGCTTATATCAAAGATATAATGATGATTAAAATTATATATTTTATATGATACCCTTTTCACCCAATCTTGTGGGTACGGAGCATAACAACGCCGGCCACGTTGCGCCACATTCATTGTTAATGTCAAAATAATTGGACACGCTTGCCAGTGCTGACCGCTGAGCAGAAGCTGGTGTTGCACCCCAAGTCGGAGCTCAGTTGCAGCGCCCATCGGCTGCGGGCAGCGTTGACGTCGCGTGTGGCACGAAAATTTATGAGCCGCCTCTGGTGGCAAGCGCGGAGGAAAGTGCTACTGTGTGTTGCATTTTCGTAGCAGCTTGTTGTTGTTTTTTTTTATTGTTATTGTAGTTGTTGTATTATTGTTTCCACCCAAAAAAATGTAAAATGTTATGTTAATGTTGTTGCTGGCCGCTGCCAAGTTTGTTCCCTGCGCCTTTTGTTATCTTTATGCGACAATGTAGACGAGCCAGCCATAAATTTTGACAGCTTATTGACACTAAATCAACAACAGCCGAATAAGTCGAAAGATTTAAGAGTCGAAAAAATATTTCAAGTATTTAACCGCGCAGAGGCGTCAAATTCAACGTCTATTAACACGCTACCGTCAAACACAAGACAATTCGCATTGTCTGCGGTTTGTTTGCCCATTTGTGTTGTTTGTCTCCTTTGCTTTTGTAAGAATGACGCTTTGCATGTGGAATATAACATGTGTGTGTGTGCGTTTATTGATATTGGCACATTGCTGATTAGTTGGCAGCACTTGCAAGAAAAACGCAAAGAATGAAATGATTGAAAACAAATGACTTAGGCAACAAACTTGTTGATATATTTGACATTTGACAAATGCTAGAGTGTTTCACAGGCAGGTGTGGTGTGTGTATTTTTTTTAAATAAATTTAATTTAGGATTCGACTTTGTATGATTTATTATTTTATTTATTTATTTAATTTTCTTTCTTTCTGTATTTGCGGCTAAATTGCCTATGTTACCTTGCTTTAATCTTTGCCATTTTTAATAATTAGTTAAAATCATACCTATGTATATGCATGTGTATATACCGGCGTGATATTAACTTGAATAACTGAAAATGGTGGTAGTTTGACGAATTTCTTTATATAAAAGTAATTTCTTCAGTCATTTATAAAAACTTCATGATGGATGTTTAGACAATTTATGAACCTGTTTTAAACAAGAATTCAAATTGAAGTATCATTATTAATCGGACTTCTTAAAATTGTCTTTTCTTGATTAATGGCTTCAGTCTGTAGAATTTTAAAATGATGATCTATTAAATTTTATTTGCAAATATTTTAGATTAAAATAGTTTATCATATTCAAGGATTACATTCGTTTATACTTAAGAAGAGATCACAGCTTTCAATTTTATTTTACTTTTACACGTATCAAATAATTACAATACACATATAGAAACTGGTACAAATAAATAGTTCATTCTTCATCTGATTCAAACCTTCCTTCGTTTTCTAACTGTAAGCCTTAATTAATTTGTGTTCTTTCCTGTATAATTATCAACACCTTTCTTGTCTTTTGTTTCCGGCAGGACCTTTATTACATTGCCTTTGGCTATCCTGAAAAGGAACTCAACACGGACATTGCATTAATCACCGGCGGCGGCAATGGACTGGGTCGTCTGCTGGCTGAAAAACTGGGCAAGATGGGCACCAAAGTCATCATCTGGGACATCAACAAAAAGGGTAAAAAAATAGAAAGAGAGAGAGAGAGAGAGAGGCAGACAACAAATACTTAGATATGTAATTTTCTCAATATTTCAGGCATTGCGGAGACCGTTGAGATCGTAGAAGAGGCAGGCGGCTATTGCAAGGGCTATACGGTGGATATATCAAAGAAGGAGGAGGTCTACAAAGCGGCCGATGTCATCAGAGAAGAAGTCGGTGATGTAAGTACCAAATGTAAAGGGATCGAGGGGCTGCACTTGTGGAATGCTTGCGTCAATTGAAGCATAAAACTCTTGTAATTGCCATTCACAGTTGAGCGCTCAAAATAGTCGCAGCTATGCGCTACGTAATTGTTTGTTGAGGGGCGTTTAATGGCCAGAACCCTTTTCAGAACACATGTAGGCCCAACACTCTCGATATAGCCACACCCCCGGGCAACACATTATGCATATATTTATGTCATAAACTTTGTTCGCTGGCCGCCAAGACACAAATTTGTATGCATGAGCGCATCCACAACGTGCAGCGTCAACCTTGAGAAATTTTTAAAGAAAGAAATACAAACGAGAGAGAGAGGAAGAGGTTGGATAGAAAGAAACAAAAGTTCGCTGGACGGGTCTTCAAACTGGTTGCCACTTGCGTTGCATCTGGCAATTAATCACAATGTGGAGCAGAGAGTGCTTTGTAAAAAAAACTCTACCTGTTACCCCGTCCTGGCCAGAGCAACCGCAACTCGCATTCAAATTAATCGCAACCGGCACGAGCTGCCGCACTGCCACGCCCATCGGGACACACATTAAAAGTGCATAAAAATCACAGCCACTAATTGTGGCTGCCTCGAACGCATCTTCTATAGCGCACATAAATCTTATATATGTATATATATCTCGAACTGGCCAAGGCGATAGCATTGCAACAGCATTCGACCACAAATCGTGTCATGGCATTCATTATCACTGTGAATGCAACTGTGAATGGCAACTGCCTTCTGACCGCTGACTACTGAGTGCAGAGTGCGCTCTGATGTTGCTAATGTGATTAGCGCAGCTCTGCCAAAGTGTCGAAAGTCCGGCAAGCGCAACTGATATCATCATTCACATCATTTTTATACCCCCTTTTAATTATCGTAGTAAATGTGTTATACAAAAGCATGATCTATCCTAATACCGTAGATATAAAGAGTATATCTTGAGAAAAAGTTCTAGACAATCATGCGTATAGTCTATTTAAAATATCTGTCATTAAAACCAAAGACAATTTAAATACTATATTGTCTTTGTTAAAACTCGTTGGTTTTGAGCTAAACATATTATTTAACGAGACATCTAAACTTTATTTGAACTCTATAATACTCATTATATAATTACTTCAAAGAACCGCCGCAATTATAAAGCTACAAACATATATAGTTCTGTTTAATAAAGCTCCAAAAGTTTATATCAGTTTATATCAACTGGCTTTTAATATGCCATCATTAAGAGGGTTCAAAACATTTTACGCTCGGGCAGCTGCAATTTCTAAATGAAATATTGCCGCTCTGACAAGTTCAACAACAACAGCAAAGTTATCTAAAATCATTGCCGTAACGAAAAAAAAAACAACAAAAGACGATTAAATTAAGCAAAACGTAATTTAAAAAAATTCTAAAAAAAAATCTAAAGATTAAAAAGTTGAAAGCTAGACTAGAACGAAATAAAATTGTCGAAATCAAAATGCAGATACAATAACTCTTATTAAACCTGAAACAAACCAACAAAAATAAAAAAATGTAAATTAGAATAGAAGAAAACAAATAAATAAACAGCTTATGAGAAAGAAAGTCTTTACTCAGTTCTAAAATACTCTAATACAGAATTCAAAAGCATTTTAAGTATATATTCGCTTATTATTTAAATCTAATGCAATCAATTAAATAATATAAATTAATTAAATTTCTTATATCTTAAAGACTACAATCTGAATTAGAGTTTAAATAATATTCGGAATATTAGAAGATTTGTTCAGCATGCCCATATCGTTGGTATGATCAAATACTTAACCGTACTTACCTCTTTTATGGTTGCACAAATATAGACTCTTTTAAAAGTTAAGTGTGCTTGCGGGGTATCAGAGCAGTAGCAATAAGCAAAAAACATTTGCTTAGTAAGTCATGCGTTATGCAGATGACGCGTTGTTTTTTGTTGTTGTTTTTTTCCAGCTGTTTTTGTTAAAGTTTTTGTTGGTGTTGTCGTCTCTGAAATATTACATTTAATATTTTTAATAGCTATTTTGCCTCTTGTTGCTTTAATGCAAGCCTCGTTAAATGTTTTTGTATGTTGTTGTTTTTTTTTAGATTTTTTTAGTGCACGCAATTTGAAATCACGCATACGCAATGTGTGACCCGCAGCCGCCCGCAGGCGCCCATCTTTGGTGCACTTGAACCCGCGGTGGCCTGAATTTGTTGTACGTAGTTGTTGTGGATGTTGTTGCTATGATAGCGTCTTGTTGATGTTGTGTTATTTTTTGTTTTGTTGTTGTTGTTTTTTTTAAACGAGTTGCACTTGTTGTTAACTTGGTTAACTAGCAACAGTAAAAGCAACAGCAGCTAAAACGCCGCTTACAATTGTCGTCATTTAATCATATTTCAAGCATTTTACATTATTTGCAATTAGACCTTGACATGTTACACTTTTTGTTTTGTTTTACTTTGAACTCATAATTTTTAATATTACGCATAGAGATTTCACTTACAAAAAGTTTTGTAATTATTATTACACTCTTTTTTGCTTTCCGGTAAATGATTTGAAACCGTAACGAACAATTTAACAAGCGAATTGTAATATTAATGATAGGAAATGGAACTTGAACTAAGTAGGTGTTGCAAAAAGAAAGATATACCATAAAGTATACCATAAATATATATTTGTACGAATTTGTAATATGTATCCTACAATACGAACTTATTTACTAACTTACTTTCCTCAAATTTGAAGCACCCACTCATAGAGAATTTTAAAGTGATTTATAGATGATCACGCAAATTAAAATATTTTTTCAACTAAATAAATTTTTTGGAAATATAGTTGAAACAGACATCGTAACTTTTCAAATGTCGAAAACCATTAAGAATTGATTTTCTTGATTTTTCTACAAAAATGTACTACCAACATTAAACACGCCCAAAATTCGATTTCACTAAAATCTAAAAGCCAGAAGTTATCAAAGTTATATGGCCGAGTTGACGTTTAATTCAAGTTCTACAAGTCATCAAAATAGACAAACAAATTGAGACTTATTTTGGTGTTAGTAGAACGCAAGTTGCGCAATTTCCTCAATATGTAAATACGTATATTCATATTTGTATGTGGCAGTTGCAAAAATACTAAACAGAAGCTAAGAAAATGGTATTCAATAATAACTTGTATTTTATTTTTATGTCTTTAACAGGTTACTTTGCTGATCAACAACGCTGGTGTTGTGTCTGGGCTGCATCTGTTGGATACGCCTGACCATCTGATCGAGCGCTCGTTCAATGTGAATGTTATGGCACACTTTTGGGTTAGTTGAACTCACACACATACACACACACACACACACACACACACACACTTGCTATAATAACCAGTTGTCATTGCACAGACCACAAAAGCGTTTCTGCCCAAAATGATCGAGAAAGAACGAGGACACATCGCGACGATAGCCTCATTGGCCGGCCATGTTGGCATTAGCAAATTGGTCGATTACTGTGCCAGCAAATTTGCAGCGGTTAGTATGGGGGAATACCCCCCGAATCTCTCTCTCTCACTGTATGCAAATGACAGTGTCAGCTAAAAAGTATTTTACTACATACTCGTACACATAATTACAGGTTGGCTTCGATGAGGCACTGCGTCTGGAGTTGGAAGTCCTTGGCCATACGAATATACATACCACCTGCATTTGTCCGTTCTTCATTCAGGCAACGGGCATGTTTGACGATGTGAATGCCAGGTGAGCTGCGATTAAGGGCGTGGCTCGTGTGGTAATATACTGACAGCTTAACTGTGCTTGCAGATGGGTGCCCACATTGAATCCCAACCAAGTGGCCGATCGCGTCATCTCAGCCATTAAGAAGAACGAGAAACTTGCAGTCATTCCTGGTTTCCTCAAGTTCCTGCTGTCCCTCAAATGGTGAGTAAACACAAAAGAAATATCTTAATGGGGATCCTTTAGAAGCTAAAATTACCACATCCGCTTCTTAAAGTATTTACAAAAGAATGTTAAAGGGATTATTAAGGATTGAGATTTGTATAATAAAAATTTGTATAATACCATTTAGGTAGCGAAGCATAATAAATAAATAATAGATATGGGAGATGAATAGATGGAGTGAATAGTTTAAAGAACCGATTAATAAATATACTTTTCTTATACTTAGGAATATAGCAATATTAAAAATATTATGATCATTTTTCAAGTCAATCTTTTATCTTTTAGTCAGTAGTGGTTCTCGAAAGAAGAGTTATTAGAATCCAAAAATGGATAACTCTGAATTTTTTCCGTATTATGAAAAATGTGATAAAGCTTTTAAAAATAAATATCACAACGGCTTCCAAACTATTCATTAATATATATTCAACTCAGCGCATAAAAAAAATAGTTTTGAGCCAAATTTTTTAAATCTTTGCAATATATTTAAATTGATTACAAAAATTATTTAATATAAAAAGAAGAATTACTACAAAATCATAATTTCTTTATACAAATATTGTAGTACTTAATCGTCTATGTTTAATATTAAAAATAACTACTAGAAGAAAATTTTCTGAAATATTGAATGATCACATAAATATCGGTTAGCTCGCTATAAGTTTTTACTGTTATGTAATATTTCTATGTAGCTTTTCGATCAGATTCCATGTGTGTATATGTTATGGGTATTTGCTACCCCTGAAATTCATATTAAAAGTTATTGTCTAATAAATTAACTATCACAATGGTAATGTATTTCCATTCCATTCATTCACCGCCGCATGACTATTCAAACTGTGAATTATTACCCATTTGGAAATCACGGCAAATGAAATACGGAAACCCCCTAGTTATACATTCTACCCCGGTCAAGGCCCATGCCTAATGGTCTTGCTTTAATGTGTTTCACTTTAATAATGCATAACATTTACCTTTACCTTTTTTCTATTTTGTGTCTCCTTTCTTTTTGTTGTTTTACCTATTCGCAGGACCTTCCCTTGGGGTTGTGTGGGCGGCTTGTTGCGTCGCCTGGTGCCCGATGCCTCGCCCCATGGCCTGCCCAGCTCCAGTGCCAGCTGCAATAGCAACAATAACAACAACAATAACAACAACAACAGCAATGCCAAGCTAAATGGCAGCATCATTTCCACCACCACCGCCGCGGACATGGCCGCCCTCGATGCTCAGCTGAGCAGCGCCAGCGTCACGTTGCCGGCCAAATCACCCTCGATGCTCATCCAGCGGACTCCTTCACTGGGGGAGCGGGTGCTCTGAGGAGTGCCGCTTTCCGTATTCGTTGTTTTTGCATTTTACGAGTTATGTGTGTAATTGAATTTGTGTTTTTGGCATAATTTTTTTTTCTCTTGTTTTTCGGGGCAAGCGACCATCCGCGATGGCTTTGAGGATGGATTCGTGGTCACAAGCACATTTAGTAATTTTAAGCTACGAGTCTAGTGATATTACATTTAGTTATGATGGGTCTCCACGGGCCCTCAAATACGATTAGTTCTTAAAATGCTGATTCGTATTTTTGTGCAGAACGTTTGTCGAAAGATGGCGCGTTTTGTGCAGTTCAGGCTTAAAAGCATTTCCCTTCGGTTGTAGTCTTTAAAGAAATCTATTTAATAATACTAAACTCTAGCTAGTTCTTTCTCTATATTGGGCATAATTCTCTATTTTTTTCATTTAGCATAGGCCGTGTGATTTCTCCAATCGACTTTTGCCGTAGGTAAACTCTAACTTTAACAAAAAAAATAAGCATTTTTTTTTCTTAAAAATTAATTAGCATTATTTTTAATACTAATTCAACTAAAACTTAGTTAGGCAACAGAATTGTCGAATATATAAAAACAAGTTCAAAAGTTTTCATATTTCTTAGTTAATACCATTTTTGTGTGCATCGAATGTTTAGTTAATACGATTATACAAATAATTTATAAAAAATGAAAAGAAAATATAAAAATATTATAAATGATATAAAATGCATTTTTATTTTACTTGGCGAAAGTTGTCTTTCAAAACTATAAACATAAAGAAGGTATAATGGTTTTGTGGCAATGTATGTAACAGGCAAAAGGAAGCATCTCCGATCAGATAAAGTATATATATTCTTCGATGACGAGCTGAGTTGTCTGTCTCTCCGTCTGTCTGTTATTGTGAAAACATGCAATTCGAACACATATATTGCATATGTAACTAGAAATTTATTAAAATTATTTGGAATCTAAATCCGTTTTAAAAAATAATAGCCTAAAAAGATAAGCAAAAATTCAAATTTATAAAAAACAGTTAACGTAACATCGTTTATTTTGTAAAGAAAAAATTAAAAAATTAAAATTAAATTTAAAAAAAAAAACAAGTTAACTGGAAATATATAAAACATTAATATTGTTTTTAAGACTATAAGTTAATTAGGGCTAATAATAAATGACTTGAATAAGAGATGAATAAAGATGTCGAAGTTATTTCAGCATATAATTCAGATGGATAAAAAAACTGTCAAGAAACAAGCAATAGCTTTAAACGTATAAATTTAAACTTATAAACTAAGAAGTAGAAGAAAATAGGTAACAATCTTAAAAAATTAAAATTAAATCATATAAAAGGTTTTCAATTTGTTTTCGTTTCCACATTTTCTTCATTGGGTAACTTTATAAATCTATGTAGACATATTAGCTTATCTAACTTTAGAGATATTTGGCTGGCACTCTAATTCATCTAAGATAAATGTATTTAATACTAGTTAATACATATAGTTATGACCTAACGACCTAATTGGCGAATGGATTCTCATTGAGGTTGGCACTCAATGCCAATGGCACTTGGTAGCGACCAATTGGATCTCTGTAAATGGGATTCTCCTGGCGCCGGCAGTTTTCCTGCTCCTTCTCGAAGCGCGCATACTCGCGTGCATCCTTCATTCGCAGGCACCACCAAACGAGTCCAATGATGACCAGGCCCAGCAGCACGGTTATCAGCGAGAAGAACCCGAAGATCGCGTATAAATTAGTTGGTTCGCAGTCGACTGCCTGAATGGCCAGGTAGTGGGAATGCTTGATGGCCTGGTAGCTGAAGTAGCTATCGCATTGGATGCCATGTTTGTTGACAATGCGCACCAGGCAGATGAGATCCGACTGCAGTTCGGGCACAAAGACGTGGGTGAAGGGCTCATTTGACTGGGCGCTGGCGCAGATCTCGCTAAAGTTGGCGCACGTGCCCATGCCCTGTTTCTGCTCGATGAGGCAGGTGACGCACGGCTCGTAGAAGAGGCACAGCTTGTTGTCCTTCTCCGCGTCGATCTCACAGAAAGAGCCGAGATATGGCTCCTGGCAGCTGCAGACGCCGCAGTCACAGCTGCCGCGCGACGAGCAAATCTCGCCGGTGGGTCCGGTGCAGTCATCCGTGGTCTCCTTGCAGTTGCACTGCGTGCCCGACCAGCCGTATTTGCAGACGCACTGGCCGCAGTAGCACTCGGCGCGCTCCTCGTCACAGTTGAGGCACTCCAAGCACTCACAGTAGGTGCCCGTGTGGCCGGGATCGCAGATGCAGCTGCCGCAATCGCATTCGCCGTGATTGGAGCAGATCTGGTCCGAGATGCTGTTCGCCACATTTGGCAGCGGCTGGCGGCAGGTGCGCAGCAGCGCCTCGTTGGTGGTGGCGTTTGTCGGATCTGTGGGGCAGTTGCAGAAGGTGCCCGTCCAGCCCTCGTCGCACACGCACATGCCGCAATTGAGGTAGCCCTGGTAATCACACTGAAACCGTGCATCCTCATCCTCGGGATCGGCCAGCTCCACACAGGGACACGGTCGCTGTAGCTCCACATCGATGTCCATGTGCTCGCTCAGCGAAGCCTCCTCGACGCGTATCTTGTAATTCTGCCAACAGTTGTTCAATCAAAACAAACCTACAATATAAAAATATATATCCGCTGCTCACCAGAACACCATCGTCCGGATAATCCGTGAGCGTTATATCTACAAAGAACTCAATCTCTTTGCCCACGCTCACATTGTTGCAGTAGTTGCGTTGACGCAGACTCGGAAATTGGCCAGCGCAGTCTGTGAAGTATTCCATTTTTATGAAATCCGGACTATTGTCACCAAACTGGGTGCGTTTAATGAAGCTCTCATAGCTGGATAAATAAACGAGAATAACAATTAGAGCTAAAGTTGAAATCTAGTAGAGAAATATCATAATTAATAAATAAATCTTGAATTTTATTCTAGCCTATAAATGAGTTATGCAACATGTAATGTAAATGTCCCTGCTCGGGCGCCAAAGTAATTGCATTAGTTTTTGGACTTATTTAATTACTTTTTCTTAATTGTGTTCCACATGCGTGTTTTTTCCCCCAAAATAGGGTTCTTAAACTTTGTCTATTTATTCCCTATCATGAGGCAAGAAATGCTTTATTTAAATTTTTTAATTCTAAGTTTAAAAAATAATTCAATATTTTTGGAAATAAAAGAAATAAAGTAAAGACAAAAGTATTCGAATTTGAAACGGGAAATTTTCAACAGTAAATTTTTGTACTAAAATTAAATATCAAAATGTAAAATAGTCAATATGTCCGTAGAGTGTCGGTTTTTGATCTAAAAAAAATTAAACTCGATATACATTTTCACCGATTTGAGTCCCTGCTCGGGCGCTTAGCTTTTCTATTTTGCACTCGTGAAATTCTTATGATGACTGCGCTCACCTCTTTTTAATCAGCTCCAAAATATTGGAGGAATCGGCGCTCAAGATCTCCACATTGCTGATCTCCTGCATGAGGCCGCTGAGCTCCTTATAAGTGCCAAAGACCTGCTCGGTCACCGCAAATATGACACTGATCTTGCGTCGCAGCAGCTCCCGATAGATCTCCTCCAGCGACGGATAGTCGTAGATCAATGAGCCCGTGTACTCTCCGGCCGTGTTCAGGTGACACTGGCGATCGTTGCGCTGCACGATGCCGGCCAGGAGGCCATCGCCAGCAAAGTGCATGAAGCCATCGGTGACCAGGATGACCACCTTGCGCGCCTGCTGCTTCCAGCCGATCTCCTTGGGACAGACAATCACCTGCATGAGTGCATCGAGGCCACCCTCGAGATTATCCAAATTGCCGGTAATCCTGCTGGCCGCAACGGCAGCTGTAAATGTCTTGATGTCGTCCGTGAGCTCCAGGTGATGCCGATAGCCATAGGTGGGCTCGCAGCGTTCGCGTTCGGCGGCACAGGGATTATCCCGGAGCTGGGGCATTATCATCGGCATCGCCGGCTTGTCCGCAAACGAGCCAAAGCCCAGTCGATAATTGTTGGTCAGATTGTGCAGCGTCTGGGTCAGCTCAGTGCCCAGCTTCTCCAGCGTATCCTTGTCATCGCGCATTGTCCACGTGAGATCCATCAGCACGTACAGGTCGAGTGGGTTGTTGCGTGCCGCCCGATAGCTCAGCTTGATGCGTTGCGTGTTCCCTGCCAAAAATGAAAAGCCATTCGATTTGAAATTGGGGGGCGGGCGGGCGGTTTCAGGAAAACAGCGAAAACAGAACCGGGTTTACTACAGGCTGTAAAGTCAAGGGGTTAAGTGCGCCATTTACGAGCTGTTTTATGGACTGCGATGTTATTGAAAGACAGCCAGCAGTAGTTAAGCATTGTCTGCTCCACATTCCACCAATACCCACAGCCCCGACAACCCTTCATTACCACTTGAACTTGTTCGCACCCATGTAAATGGTCGCCTTCCTTTAATCCTTTAGCCTGCAATTTTCGCCATCGCATAATTGCAGCTCGCCTTTTTTTCAAGACTCACATTTTAATGGCCGTCAATTGAATGATCTTCCAAATGGGTGGAGTGCTCTTAATGGCCCTCGATTTGACAATGAACAGTTTGTCTGACCTGCCCCAACTAATGATAAGGTTCCTCATCTGGTGAGCTCAGCAGCTGCAGCAGATACTTTCATATTCTCACTTTTCATTTACTTTTTTGGAATTTATACTCTTAAATGAAGAAAAAATTTTAAAAACTAAATACACTTTGTACAAATTTGTGTACTTAAAACGAAATAAATAATGTTAAAGGAAATGAAAGTTTACCTAATCTATTTAAAATAAGAAAAGGTTTACGAAAATAGAATTTCGTAAAAGTTGTTTTTAATTTATTGAATTTTTTCAGTATCATATTAAAATAGTACTTAAAGAAAATCTTCTGAATCTTGAATATATTTTTAAATATTATGATTATTATTTTAAAAAAAGGTATATGGTTATAGAGTATTAAAAAATCGATTATTTTTTAAATTTCACAAGCTGCTATTTTTACAAGCCAAAGTTCAAATGGTTATAAAATCATAAACCAAACCAATTGCCCATATAAACAACCGAACTGGAACCGAACAATTTTCTCTTTGATTTAATTTTAGTAGAACAGAAAATTTTAACGTAAGACATTTTATTTATTCAACGGAAATGTGCTAGAAGATATTCACCTCTTGAATTAAAATATACAAAAAAAAAGCACAAGAAAACGAAAAAAATAATATAATAATTTTCTTAAAAATTTTAAGAGACACAAGTCTTTTGTATCCTTTATTTACTTTCCGGAAATTTGGGAAATTTGCTTTAAAGGTTTGCCTGGTAACCTTGAGTAAGCCCGGAGGTTCAATGTACGCTGTAGATTCCCACGCTTCCCGTAATACCAACGAGCGAGATATGAACAATTGGAATTGATTACTGATAAGCGTAGCAAACACACACCCCAAACTGGGTGTAGAAAATGATGTGTGACAAATCGGCAAAGCAAACAGAAAAAAAAAGACATAAAAAAAATAAAGGAGAGGAGCGGGGAGGGGGGGGGGGGGGGGGGGGGGGGGGGGGGGGCGAACTGGGCTGATTGATAAGCTGTATGGATAAGATAACATACCTTTGACCAATTTGAGGAAAACTCGCTGCGGGCTCACCTGCACCGCCTGCTCGTCCCGCGTCTCGTAGTCCTTGAGCGGACGCTCCTGCAGCAGCGCCAGCTCCGGCTGATTCTCATAGATGCTCGACTCGCTGCAGTTGAGGCTGAGCAGAGTGGCGCGCGAGAGGCAGCGAAAGCGCACCTGATAGGTCTGCAAGGCGAGAGGTGTGAAGGGTTGATTAGAAGCAGAGAGAGAGAGAGAGAGAGAGAGAGAGAGAGCAGAGAGAGCAGAGAGCGAGCGAGGCAGCGCCAACTCACCTTGTCCGTGCACCAGGCGCAGCTGAGATGCGTGTTCAGGCAGCGATCGCAGCTGTCGATGGAGTGCTTGCATTGCTCATCTGCAGCGAAGAGAGAGTCAGAGAGAGAGAGAGAGAGAGAGAGAGAGAGAGTAGTTGGAGCGAATTGCAACCCCTTGTAATTCGCTTTGGTTATGTAATGCAAACACAAACCTATTGTTATGGGCGCCACCAGACTGAGGCACACTGAGAAGAGCAACAACAACAACAACAACAACAGCCGGCCTCTAAGTGAGGGCATTTTCTTTTTTTTTTTTTTTTGGTTTTTGTCGCACTCTCTCCCACTATGTTGTCAAGTTGTGCGATTTTGCTGTTTTTGTTTTGGCTTCGCACGTTTTGGCCCGTAGAACTTGCCCGCTTCAAAACCAAACGGCAACTAATCACAAATTTTACCCACACCTCAAAAAAAAGTCGCGCATTTGTTAATAATTGTATACATGTGTGTGTTAGTTTGTGCTTGTATGTGTTATCTTATCAAAGCATTAAATATTAATACATAGTATAGAAAAGTATAGTTAGAGAATTATTAACACAGTTAAAGTAGTGAGAAGTTGTTAGAGAGAAAGAGAGAGGGACGGTGAGTGAGTGTGTGGGAAAGAGAAAAAATCGTTTATACGTGACGTCGACATAGCGATAATGTTAATCAATTTTTATAAATTTACTCTATATCCATTCACGATTCACACCCAACCACAACACTATTCGTTTTTTTGCTTATAAATAAAAACGGGAACGTGTTTGTTGAAACATTTTGCAATGCATAATCATAGAATTTAGAAAGCATACGATAATTTGACAATCAAATTAAGACCAAACTAAAAAAAAAATTATCCACTTATATAAAATAACTTTAACAAATTTGTTGCTTAAGTTTTGTTTTTGATGTGAACTATTTAATTTTAATTTTTAACACTAAACAACTTTCAATTATGTAATTTTATTCACTTATAAAATTAAATAAAATATTTCATTATATTTAAGCGGTTACTTTTCAAATAAATGTCTATAGCAAGTAGCTTTTTGTCAGCTAAGCCTTAATATCACAAGCAAAATACTAATCAAATATTAAGTTGTTGTCGTATTATCTGTAACATATATTTAGCAACAACTTTTTTTAATTACATGATTTCAATATTATTTTATAAATATATTTACAAAAACAGTAAACAAATTGTAAATACTCAAATCGGCGACTTTGTGCAACCATGCGCAACTGGTATTAAATAAAAACGGGAGTTGGCAACATATGGTCATACATTTTGAGAGCGCGCTGCTGTAACTTAACAGATCTGTGGAGAGCATAACAGCGATGTAGCCGCTGACCAAAAAAAGGCTAAATGAGCATTGTTTAAACTGATCTGATTTGTTAAATTAAGTATAAAATGTTCATGGATTTCATTTTGCTATTATATTTGTTTTATTTATTTATGTTTGCCGATATTTTTTGAGTTTTTAATATATTAAAGAAATATTTAACATATGCAACAGCCAAAACTTTATAGCTAAACTATGTTGCAGCTAACAGCTCAACGCACTTGTCCATTTTGAGTATAACAGTTGTCGTAACATATACTTAACAGTCTGGAATTGACGGCGATTTCGAACGGTTGTGTGCGCGCGTGTACCGGCCGATTCAACGAAATTTTGTTGTGTTTTGCGGAAAATCGAATAAAAAAAATAAAAAAAAAATCCTCAAATGTTTATCAAATGAGCGTCGCATTGTTTGCAACAATTACTCCTTAAGAGTGTGTGCACAGTGAGAGTGTCTATTCAATTGTCAGCTGTAAATTACGGTGAGTGTCAAGGAAAGCGCAAAAGAAAAATATAAAAAAAATTTACGCGGCGACTTGGCGACGTTGGTTTTTGTGTGGAAAAAGGTGAAAAAGTCATTAATAAAAGCAAGAAATTAGCAGTAGCAGTGGAATAAATAACAACAACAACTAAATACAAAATTCATATACAAATAAAAGGAGACGATAACAGCGACGGCGACGGCGAAAAAGGAATTTTTTTGTGTACTACAGCGAAGTTGTTGTTGCCACCGACGCCGCCGCCGCCGCTGCTTATTGTTGTTTTTGCTTCTTAGCTAGGCTGGGACTTGCTGCTGGCAGCGACGCCAGCATCGGCAGCGCTTTGTTTATTGTTGCGAGTGTGTGTGTGTATGTGTGTTTGTGTGTGTGCGCGCATTGTTGCTGTTGTGTTGTAGTTTATTGTGAATTGGGTAAAAACGAAAGCAAGTAAATTGCCCATTTTCCATTTTCCATTTGTGTGGCCAAATTGCAAAAAGTGAAAAGTTTAATTTACTAAATAAGCGGCGGCGTCGCAGTCGACACACACACATAAGCACGCACACAGACGCACAGTGCGAGAGGAAGAAGCAGCGGCAAAGTGTTCTTGTTGCTGTTGTTGTCTGTGTCTATTTTTTGCACTTTCTGCCTGCACACGCTCATTCGTGTTGGATTATTGGATTATACTCCGTCGACGCGCCGCCAATAACGGCACATTGGACACCAACACACGCACAGGCAGAGGCGTCGGATTATTGTCCTTGCGAAAGGAACGTGCTTTTAACGGTACAAAAGTCGCGACAGGCGAGTGTGGAGCAGTGAGGAGAGCGAGGAGAGAGACGAAAGGCGAACACAAGAAAGGTAAGTAAAAAGTCGACAACAAAAACTAGAAATGTGTGCAATTACCGCAATTGTTCTTTACGATTTCATCGGGATTTCCCTCAAAAAAGGGTTATTCCCACTTTCGTATGTTTTTAACAATTCTTATTTTTCTGAATATTTAAGATTTATTTAACTTGTTTAGGGAACAAGAGGTAGAAAGAATAAAAAAGTCACAGAAAAAATACTTTTTAAGGAACGCATGTTTTTTAAATAATTAGAATGAAAACTGCGTGGAAATAGCACTTGGGAATTATAAAAAGGGTCTAAAAACGTGTGTGTGACCGAAGTAGAGAAGGGGCGCGCTAAACGGGAACCACGAAAGATAGTTTTTAATACAAGAATAATACAAGAAAGATAGTTTTTTATATAATTGAATCACAGTTAAACAATGTTACTTTTAGTTAGTTGGGTAAAGTTTATCGGTCTTTTAATTCAAGAAATTGCGCTATGAACTTCTTTCTAGTCGTTTTCTAAAAATCCTGCAGCTTTAAAAAACTGTGAATTTGCTCATTAAATGTTTTTTAAAATATAAATCAATTCTTGATTTAATTGACACAATCAGCGAAACGATGCGACCCTATTCGGTTATTATTATTTTATACATGTTTTTTATTTTTTGTTCTAAAAACTTGGAAAATGATTTTAACCAGCAAACTTCACACATGTGTCGGTTAATAGAGCTTTAATTGTAGCAACAATTATTGATTTTTAGTTGATTTTAATGAGACATTTTTTTGTGGAGTTGTGTGCATAAAGTAAGTGGATTTTTCGGGGGGATTTGGGTTGATTTTCCCCCAATCAAATCGCCCCGGCGCGACTCGCGACTCGCCTGACAATTTATTCTAATGTTCCGATTCCGATTTTTATCGGTTGCACATAAATTTGTCGGTGTGTGATTCGGCTCCGGCGTAAAATGCTCTGTGGCAACTTTGGTGATTTATTGCCTGTCGATTGTCGTCGGGACGCGGAGCAGCTCCAGCCAAATAGGCCCATGCAACTAATGTACGCGTCGCGTCGTCGTCGTCGTCGTCGTCGCCGCACAGATGCCGCGGATTAGATAAAAACGACGGCGCTCTCGAATTTATGCGTGTTGCCAGCGTTGCCAATTGGCAATTGCAGTGCCGTTGCCTCCCCCCAAACACACACCCCCTGAAAAAAAATAAAGAAAAACTGAAACTTGTCGCGCCCACTAAATCTTGGTCATGTACACGCATCCATCGCTTCCCGTCCCGCGTCCTTCTGCAGTTCGCAGTCTATCATTTGAAATCATGTTCGGGCGATAAGAAATTATACGGCCGCGGCCATAATTTACGTGATTTGCATGGCTAAAAGCGAGCGCTGCGATGTCCAGTTTCTTTCTATTTTTCACCTCTATTAGAAAACACGCTGTGGAGCAGCAACATTTTTGACATTTATTGTTTTTAATAGTGAGGCCGAAGCAATTTTATGACATAAGCGAAAAAAATTGTTATCTTTGGGTTGTCGAAGATTAAACACCCTATAAAAGATGTACAGATGTTGTTTGCATAGGAAACTTTTAAGTTTTAAGAGATTGTGTTCCTAAATTATTCATAACACATTTTCACTCAACTCTTATTCTCAAACATTGAATTCTAAAAAGTAGATTTTCCTCAAAATTCATGACAATTGGTTGTTAAAGTTGAGGGATTGGTTTATATATTTTTATTTAAATAGATAGACAAAGACAGGACAAAATTATAACACTCTCTAAAAGGGTATAACAAACAACTCCCCCAACCACCGTCAGTAGCAACGATAAAAATCTTTATGAACCAACGAGATTGACGAATTGCATTTTAAGGTAAACACTCGTAAATATTATAAAAACGGGGAAAAATGAAAATGAATTAGCTGATCCCAAAGGCACACTGGTACAAAAAACAAGAAAATATAAAAATATAGAATTGTTGAGTTCAGTGTAAGAATTTAGTGTGTTCAAATTTCTTTTAATTTTAAATATTAATTAATATTAATATTAAAACTTTTGTATTTTGTTTAATTTTCTTTAGTTTTTATTTTATTTAATTTGTTACTGATGATTTGTCCTGGCTTTGCTTCACTGTGCGGCGTCATAAAGTGAAAAGTGTCATAAAAATTAGTCAAGAAATCACGCGCTGCCTTTTTTCTTCCATACTTCAGTTTTTTCCTGCAGTTGAATTTTGTTGTTTTTGTCGTTCGTTTATTTGATTGTTTGTTGCTGTGACACATTTGTATGCTAATGTTGCGGCCGTTGAAGGTGCAGGCGCTTCCGGCGGTTAAGCGCTTAGAACTTTACTCAACTCAACTCGTCTTCAGCTCGATGGGGATCTATCACTTTGACGAGGGTCACTTCCACGAGGAGCGGCAAAGGTCGACGGCTTTTGGGAGGATTAAAAGAATGGATATAGCGTATTTAAGTGTTTTCAAGTTTTGCCGTTATTTCTGCCCTCATTTCTTTAAGGACTTTCAAATTATTGAGCATTAGTATGATTATTTTGAATATTAGTAATTAAACGTTCGCTAATTGATTAGAATAAATATAATAAATAAAACATTCGTTATTTTTTAATTCCTTAAGCGAAAAACGATGTTCCAAAATGTCGAATTCTTTGTGAAAATTGTTAGGTTTATGATTATAAAACTCCAGAGTCGAATCTGTTCAATAAAAAACCAGATTGCATCTTTGATTTGATGTGAATGTTATAAATTTTATCTTAAATAACACTCAAGTGAAAAAAGATTTAAAATTTCTGATTGAATAATCTAAAAATATTTATGTAAAATGTAATGCAAGCCAAATTGGAGACGCATCCAATGATATTTCAGATCACTTGTATTTTTAAAAATAGTCTCTTCTGATTTTGAAAACAAAACTGCTTGAATCATAAAAGATTAAAGAAACTCTTTGTTTCTTTTTTTTACCCCTAAAATTCCTGAGCGCGTTCTTTCCACTTGAATGATTCTGTTTATTTTTTATATCCCAATTCGATCTAAATGCAATTCAAATTGCAGCAAACTATTTAAGCTATAAATAGTTTAGTCTGCTTATCGACGACTTCCTGTTACCCGAACATATCGCTCTCAACCTAAACAAACAGCGACCCCCGTTGCCAGCCGCTTCCCTCCCCCATTGTGCCCGCCAGCGACTTTCTTCAGCTACTTAGCCGCAATCGCCTTGGCTAATAACAAAGATATCAACGACAGTGGAGGGCAGGGACACAACCTTGAACCCGCTGGGCACAGGGTACTACGTCTCATTTCCGGCTGAATGTGACTCAATAGAGATACCACAAAAAAATAAAATAAAATCCACAATGCCACAAAGTCAATAAATACGCCAAAAAAATTATCACTTGCTCGTTAGCACACAAAAATGTGTGTGTGTGTGTGTATAGAAAGAAAAAGAAAACCAAATCCTAACAAAGGCAAAAACTATTTGAAACGCAACGAAAAAAGAAAGTCAAACAAATTCATTCAGCGCTGATGGACACTTAACATCCCTATCAATGCGGCCCTACCTGACAGTCAGCTTGACCTATGGTCACTCAACCTATCTTTTTCTCTGTCCCTTTCATTCTCACTCAATTTTTCTCTATTTTCCACACCCACTGCATCTGTCCCTCGCACATTTCCCAGCAATTATGCGCTGGCCAAACAAAAGTCATTAAATTGCGGAAATCGGGTCACCAAACGACAAACCGAAGCGACAAACTCGAAAGAGCTGACCAGAGGAAAAAAAATAGAAAGAAAAAAAACATACACAGTGAAATAGTGAAAAGAAAATATAGAAAGAAGACGCGACATTAACTAAACGGCAACTGAAAATTAAGCAGCCAAAAATTACAACTAAATTGTGAATTTATTTACATTTAATTGCGTCTAAATTACAAAACAAAAGCGTCGAGCAGATCCGTTAACCGAAATTGGACTTTAATGTTTGTCCTCTCACTCTCGACCACGACCTGACGCGGCTTTCGTTTTGATGATGATGATGCGACGACCCCGCCGTCTCCCCTCCCTGCGGTCGTCACAATGATAATGATAATGATATTGCTGATGATGATATGACTCATTAACCTCAACGCATGACCCAGGCAAATTAGAACTCTCTGTGTACACAGAGTATAAGTAAGAAAGAAATAAACTCGTCTCAACTTCAAGTCTTTTCTTAACACTGTGCTACAGAGCATGGTTTGTGAGCAATTATTTTTCTTTCATTGCATTATGATCAATAAAGTTCTGTACGACATTGTACAAATAAAACACAATCTTTAAGGAATTATTAAAAGGGTTCCTGAAAACAATTATATTTTTTGACTGTAACATATATATATATATGTTATTAGCTGAGAAAGAGGTGTTTATTAAATAATACTGGCAAGCGTTTAATTTTAAGAGATAAAGATTAGTTATTATGAATTGTTTCTAATAAGATATCATCAAAGCAACTAATCAACATTTTAAGTTTTTAAATACAATTTAATATAATTCTTTGTCCATAACTTAATAAATTAATATGATATTAACCACCTTTTAAATTATATTTATATATATATATATATATATTTATATTTTTCGATCAGTTTCTTTAAAATATATTCATATGAATCTGAAACTCGATCGTTAACTGCCTAACTTCAGCAGAAATGTATTTGTTGTCTAGTGTAATTTTCTCAAGCGTATATGAAAGATACATATATTAACACACACACATACAGATGCGCTGAGTGAATGTGCGGCTTTGTGCCGAGTATCTTTGAGGCCGTGTTTTATTGCTGTTTTGTTTGCTTGTTGACTTTTTTCCTATTTCATTTTTTTTTTTTTTTTGCTGAGTCAGCCTCGTTGCGGTTTGGCGTTAGATGTGATACGGATCCAAAGCACTTAGCTGACATATTCGCTGCACATAACAATTTCTTTGTAAAACTTAATGGTCTAGATAAAGTTGTAAGTTTCTAAAACTGCGTCAAAGTACCGCAAGCGTTTAGCATTTAAATAAGCAAAACTTTGACGAGGTAGAAAGAAAGAAAAAAAAAGAGACATAAATATAAAAATATGATGCGCTAGCCCCTCGATGATGATTCAATTGCCTGGGTCAATGTTTTCGCAATTCATATTTCGTTACAGTTTGCTGTTGCGGCGTCTTTTATATCCTGTAACGCTGACAAAGAAGGGTATAACCAAGTTAAATATATAATCAAATTTTGTTATTTTATTTTTTTTAAATATCTTCTGCTGCTTTGCCAAACACAAAAAGTATTGAGATAACGTTTTCTTTTTGTTTTGTGCCGTCATTATTAAATATATATAATTTCAGTATTTTAAAAAAATTCAATCGAAGTATATATAATATTAACTTAACTCGGAGGCAGCACTAATAAGAATAATATTAATTAGGAGATATTGTGTTTTTGTTTATTTTTAAATTTCTAAAAGTACGTTTGGTTCATAACCTTTTATAAATATTTAAACGAAGGTGCCAAACAAAACCAGAGTTCATTGATGTAGAAAATTAGGAACCGAGTATTTTGGGCTTGCAGTCATAAGCTCAACGAACTCAATTTATTTTTGAACACTAGTCAAATTTTTGTTTCTAATTAGTCGAAAACAGCTCGTACTAGGGTATATTCTGGTCGTGCAACCTTGATAAGAGCACTCTCCTGCTTGTTTTGCATTTTGCTGTTGCAATTTGAACTGTGAGCAATTGGAAACACACACCTTGAAAATTGGTCGTGGTTGGAGCTTTTGTCATGTTACCTACCTGCGAAGAACATTGTGCGCTGCACTGTAATCCGAGGCGTCTCCGTTTCCCACGTTTACTTAGCGCAGTGGTCGCAACTTTGGCGCGAGTACGTGGCAAGTTTTATCAGCTGCATTGAGCAATCTACTGAAATCAAGCCCAATTAACGGCTTCTTTGTTTGCCAACCGGAACCCGAGTGCATCTGTTTAGCTTGCAAACTAAACTCGAACTCAACGCATACCTCCTCGCCCTGCCTTGAGGTGGGGCCTAATTTCATGAAATTTCAACTGTTTATTACAAGTAACTTAAACGTTCTTAGCCTTGTTTTTCTCGCTTGTCGAGCTGCAGCTGCCGCAACTTTTGCTGTTGCAACTGCAACTGCAACTGCAACTGAAACTGCACCGGCATCATGTTGCTATATTTATGTTTCGCCTTGGTATTTTCTTTATTTGTTTATACTACGAACATAAACTAAACAAGCGTCGCTGCTGGTGGCAAAAAAAATCAAAGAAAATCGAATCTATTCAATTTTTTAATAGCCTCGCGTAGGCTGATAATGATGATTATGCTATAGAATTTTAAAAATTATAGAAAGTGTCTATAAAAGTCTCTAAGATTATCAGAGTCGTCAAAGACTTTATTTTTATATCAATTTATCTAGAAAGATTATAAGGAAGATTATGAAGAAGAATTAAATTGATATATTATTCAAAATTATCAAGTTCGGTCAATAAAGTCTAGTCGGGATAAACTAACGAATATATTTTATTTTTATGGTATATCTCTTGTTGATAGCGAATAAGAGGGGGAGACTTCACCTCCCACATTTTTTGATAGAATTATAATACCCTCTGCAGGGGTATTAAAATTAATGAGAGCTCAGAAGGACCTATAATGCGATGTGCCTTTGTAAAGTTTCCATCGGGATTATAAACAAAATTAATTAATGATTACTTTTTGCATGGTTTGCAAGCTCTTTCTCTACCCACACACTGCATCATCTTTTAATCCTTCAATTTTCGTTTCAGTATACTAAATAAAACTTGTAATCTAATTTATAGCAAATCAAGGTAAAATTAATCCAACAATTGCTCTGTCATTATGGTAGTTAATTCAACTACAACACGTGCTCGTAATGGTTTATTTCCTAATGATGAAATGGAATTGACGTCGATTGTCTCGCTTTTCAATAATTAAATGGAAATCTATTTGCAGGTTGCATATCAGAAACAAACAATTTTAGTTTCAGCTGTTAACTAACCAGTAATCAATTCGGGTTAATTTTAGTACAGCTGCAAATAGCTTTTCTGACTTCACCTGGCGGGCTTAAATTTAGTTTGACATTGATAATTGCATATGAAAATATGAAAATTTAAAATATTGTGCTGCAGATTTTCTATTTTGGCACCAAAAATAAATAATGCGCCTTAATATCTGTGGTTTCACAGAAGAGATGTAAAGAAATTTGGAAGAAAATATAAGAAATATTGCTTTTGACTAGGAGATAAACTCTACTCTACTTTTTGACTTGTTAAATTCATAAGGAATAAATAAGTATAGAATCTACACTAAAAATACTTTAAAATAGAATATGGAATATAAATAAAAACAGAATAACAATAACTTAAAAAAAAGATAATGTTAAAATTTAGTTTTGTACTGCTGCTTAGTCTTTAGGTTTTATTTATTCAACTTTTATTTGATTTAGAACATATACAATATTAATACATACTGAAAAAACTGGGTATATCTTCTAACTTAGCTTTATTACATTTTATTTAGTACAGTATGCAAGAAAAAACAAAAAGGAAAAAAAAAATGCCAGCCCAACTTATAAAGGCAAAACGAGCGCATTACCTGTAAATATGCAAGTAAATCGTGTTAAAAAGAACTCATCATTTGCATTATGGCCCGCGCTGTTTATCCCCAGACTCCACTTCCCGTGGCTATTAATATTTAATTGCAGCAGCCTTAATTATTGATCAATTGGCAAAGCCAACGGACACGCAAGGAGCAGCTCCCAATTAAAAGTGGAGAAAGGAGCAAAACGGGAGAGAATGAAACATGCAAAGTGCGAGAAATAAAAGCAATTTCCGAGTGAAGCCAGCAAATTACATGCCAAAAACACTAGACAAAAAATTCTAAGAGGGGAGAAGTAGACGGTGTGTGTAGGGGAAAAACTGAAACTAAATTAAGCGCCTTTGACACTGGAAAATGCAGTTTGCAAACACAAAAATCTCTGTTTTTTTTTTTTGTACCAAATAAAAAGAAAATTTAAATGAAAATTGAGAGAAAAAGACGAATAGAAAGAAAGTAAAAATGCAGTTGGTTCCATGCGGGAGTGCTGGGGGGATGCCCAAAAAATTACGAGCATAGTTTTATTTTAGTTTATCACACGAATTGAGTTTGCGAAAAGCGTTTTGTTTTGGCTCACAGCCAGGACGAGACGGGCACCGAGGCAACAAGACTGACGATAAATGCAGATAGATGCATCAATTGAAAAGAATCCAGCAAAGAAAATAGCACAGTGAAATCGGCAATGTCGAAGGAGATGGCAAACGTTGACAAGCGTAAAAGGCGCCCGAGCAGGGACAAGAAGCGTAAAAGGCGCCCGAGCAGGGACATGTCACAAATAGAGAGAGAAACAGTCAAGCAGGCAGGCACATATGTGTGATGAGAGTGCTTGAGGGTATATATATAGATGTGTGTGTGTGTGTGTGTGCGTGAAATCCTTTAAAAAGGCAATTTCGGGTAGCACTTAAATGCAGACACACACATGGAGTAAAAGGACAAGCGCCTGCGCAGGGTGGGGAGGATGCGGGGTGGAGCAAAAGTGATTGGCAGTGGCAGGGGGTGAGGTGGTTGGTTCCTGTGCACGCATAACTAGTTGCCATGTGCGATGGTTGCGATGGTTGGGGGTGGTGGCTGCTTGGATCGCGCGCGAAACCTTTTATGCCTGTGCCTTGGCATGTGGCATGTGGCATAACTTGCCAATATACCGACGCTGCCGTTGACAGGATGAGGAAGCCAAATGCTGCCGCCGCCCCCGCTCCTATTGCTATCAGGATGCCCGCGTTCGCATATCCTGCAACGCATAAAATTGTGTCACAATAATTTTGCACGCCTCGGTTGCAGAGAAACTTGCTGGCATCAATGCAACTGACAGGATGCAATGCGGCTTGAATGCGGCGTGCATTGCATAATTGCAATTAACACGCAGCAGCAGCAGCAGGAGCCGAGGATGCTAAATACACAGTTACTTAGTGTAAGCACAACATCCTTGATGAGGATGAGCCAATATGCCCGGGTTATCCTCGCCTCAGCCCGGGCGTGTGAACGCCTCGCCTCATTGTGTGCACTCGAGTGTGCGGCGCAACACTCAAATACAATAGTGTACAAAATACTACAAAAGGGCCATTCGAAATTCCCATGAATTCCGAGACGTGGCAAGGACCAAGCAGGCAACAATAACAGTAGCACAACACGGCCATAATCGAAGTAGTTCAGCAAGTAAAGAAAAGAACAAAAAATGTGAATACACTCAGCGAAAAAGATTCAAATATATTTAAATTCTGCAAATAAATAAATGTACAAAATCTTCTTACATTTTGATTATAATTGACTATCACGATTCGAATCAATGTTTTGTCTGAAAGTCCGGTTCGAAAACTTAGTTTTCTTGATATTTGCAATTCGAAATTATTTCGGTTGAATTTTTGATTAATCATTTTAAAACTTCCAGTTACGGTTTTGATAACCAGTTTGTAGCCTATTTTCTACTCTCAGTCATTTTTATTTACTTTGTAAAATAAACGAAACTTTAAAATAAAGAAACAAAATGTTCTTGAAATTTAAAGAACAAATATAGATACTCGTACATTCCTATCATGGTATTAGGTACTACGGTTTTCTCCGAGTGTTTTTATGCAAGGCATAACTGAACAACAAAATCAACGCCATTTGACAATACACTGAGCACTTTGCTGCAATGTGCGCCTCCGTGTAAGGGAAAAATGAAAAATATTTGTCCTTTTTTTAATTTTGCAGAAATCGAGTGCTGCCACAGTGAAGTTTCAATAGATGCAACAAAGAAAAGAAAAAAATCATAAACTGGATTAGAAAGCATTAAGTTATTATCATAAAGATTGTATGCCTTTTATCAAGTTTTGATTCGCCGAGTTTTAGTAGGGTTTCAGTTTTGTTATGGCATATAAATGGCTTCTTCTTTAAGCTTCTTTCACTTGATGAGTTCTGTTTTGAACTTTTCTAAATGCGTTTCTAAAGATAAAATTTTTATTAAAAAAGCTTTATAGTTTTTATTGAGCATTTTGGGTATTCTTGTATTAGCTTGAAAAATGCAATCTTAGTGTGTCAAATTTTGGGTAATAAAAGGCATTTAAATCACTCTAAAGTATTTTAATCACAAGTCACAAATTGTTACTTGGCCTATAAATTTTTTGATTATTATTTTTATTTTATGAATATATTGATTTACAAGTAATTGCTATCAAACTATTAAGGTGACATTAATTCCTACAAAATACTCTAGGTGTAATTTCTTTTTTATGAATTCTTTAAAAAACTCTTAAGATTTGCCTGCCATTGAACCTGTTGACAGACAGTTTAATTGTGCGGTGACCTTTCTTTGTTGGTTGCAACAACTGTCATAGGGTTTTGATACGAAATTTCACTGTACATAATCCGAAATGTTGCCTTTGTACATTGTACAATTTGCTCAATAACATGACAGGCAAATCAGGCGGGCAGGCAGGCAACTAACCGAGCGACCAACCAAGCCAAGCAACCAGTCAGGCCAACTAGGGTGCCATTTCCAGCTACATCTTTTACCCTCTGCACCCGCCGCACCTCGACCAACCCCTGCGCGTGCGTGTGAAACGTGTCCGGGACGCTTGTAGCTGTGGCAGCAGTTACTTTACTGGTGGCAAAAACACAAAAGCGGCAAAAACTGCACACCAAAAAAAAAAACGATGAAATAAAAAAGTAAGAATATTATATTTGTATAATGGCACATGAACACGAAATGAGCAACTCAAGGGTGCGAGAGGGAAGGATAGAGGGAGTCAAAAGGAAGCGAGAAAGGGAAATGGGTAACAAGTGCGGAGGAGGGTGGGAGGCATTTGCTTTCAACGGTGTGATATATTTTATTTTTATTGATTATTCGCTATTCGTTGCCGCCTCCTTCAACATGTACAAATTTCCCATAATATTTTTAGTTTTAGCTGCACAAACTGCAGCTTGTTGTTGTTTTAGTTGTTGGTGTAGTTGGCGCTTGGCAAGGATCTAACATGCTATGGACACTTTAATCATGCTCATATTTTATGCATATATGGGTAGGGTTGTGCCACATACATAGCTACAGTGTGCGACTAGCTTTTAATAGGGTATATTTGATTTCTATTGCAGAGAGGCGTGTGGGATACCATTTAACCCAACTAATATATACTTAACGCATTGATAATTGAGCTCCCTTTAGAAGCGATGTCTTGTTAATTATATATTACAGAACTATACAAAAAGCAGTTTCTCTGAAAAAAATAAACATATATAAGTATATATCTTGTCACATTTTCTAAAGAGTAGTAATTTATAAAAATGAAGCTATACCATCGAAATAGATATTTAAATATATTAAAGGGAGATTATTATAATATCTTGAAAGTATAAAAAGTTACTTAGCTCCTCGATAAACTATCAAATATCGATTTAAAAAATCTTGCGTTTATATAAATAGATATGAATAGAATATGTATAAAACATTGTCCAAACAGAAATTCCTAAGAATTATGCTGAGTGGAAAGTTTAATTAATTTAATTACGAGTATCTCATAGTCGCGTTAGAAACACGCATCTGATTGTTTCAAGTTGTTCCCGATACACTGCAACGCTTCGTTTCGCATAATGACAGCTACAACGAACAACAACAACAACAACTGCAATTTTCATAATAAACCAAAGCCAGGCGACATGAATAACAACAAACAACAAAAACTAACAACAGCAACAACAAACACCTTGACCCAAATGCGCGTTGCCAACGCAGCAAATTTAGCACCACTCCACACGCTCCACCTCCCACTGAGCAGTGGCACCACCCTCTCCGCAAAGCCCTCATTTATCTTTTGGTTACTCTTATTTTTAATTTGTCTAAACATTTTTTAGATGCCTTTGCAACAAGCGCAACAACAACAACTGGAACACGTTGCCAAACAAAAAAGGCTTTGTTTGCGTTTTCAGTTCTCGTTTCTTTGGGCGCCTTCTGCATAAACAACAAACAAAATCCGTAGTCCAAAAAAATAAAAAAAACCTAAAAAATAAGGAAAATATTTAAAAAAAAAAAAAATGCATACGCAAATTTATACACAAAACACCCCAACAACACAGATTCATATGCACAGTTATAGACATGAAAATATACAGATACGTTTTCTCATCTGTGTATGTGTGTGTATGCATATATGTAAATTTGTTGTCTAAAGCATATATTTTATGCACTGTCGTTTCGGTTTGCCATATGCAAAAACTTTTCTCAACCAAATGCATGTGGTAAAATTTTCTGTTTTCTATGAGTATTTTTTGGGGATCTCGTTATAATATGCCCTTGTTAAAGAGGTATTTGGTTATCCGGCTTTGCCAGGCCCTTTATAAATATACACATACACATATTATATATATATAATTGTTTGTATACATATTTTTGGGACTGTTCCTCATCCTGTTATTGCTTTGTGCGGTGCTGGGTCTCCAACCAGATTTGCTTAGCTGCATTTTATGGGAATTCCATATTCGCCTCGCCTCGTCTCGTGTGCTTGGCATATTTTACGCATATTTCGCCTGCTCCCCTATGTGAGTCTCATCCGAGAGAAAACTCTTCTCTAAGTTTTTAATTAAAGCGAAAGTGTCGAAAAGGCACGCTGAGAGACAAGACACGACGACGACGACGACGACAGACAGGACAACGCAGGCACAACCATGTGCTTCGTCCTCGTCTGGCCATACAGTATCGTGCAGCCTTTTGCAAATTGTTGCAGTTTAACTTTTTTTCTTTTTCTGCTGATCGATAAACTTTGCAATTTTTGGTTCATCGCCTGCTAACTAGAAAAGTTTGATAAAGCCTTTATGAAAAAATACAGAGGAAAAGATTGAAAACGAAGAATTTAGAGCAGTGGCAACAATTTTGGTATTAATCAAGTTATCTATATGTTCAATTTATGCAGTTATCAAATCTTCGAGCCAAAGGGTCAAACTGCTAAAGTAAATATTGGGAATTTGTGATTGAGTTAGGTCGCATGGAAATGAGAAAAATTAAAAAAATATAAAAATGTGCACAGATGAATGTTTAAAAGACTTTAATCGGCATAGATAAATAAATGTAAATATTTTATATGCAAATATTCAAACACATTTTTTAAATCGGTATTGTCGACGAATTTTAGTTTCTCCAAAAACAAGTATCAATTTTAAATAATTTTAAGATTTTTTTAACAACTATTCTTTTGACATTTAACATTAATCTCATACCTTAATGCCAATATTAAAGTATTTTATAAGCCGCTTGCATTCGATGTTCGATTTGTTTATTCAAACCGTTAATCCATTAAGCCTTGCCCATCTTCACGTTAATCTCTAACCAAAATGGAACCCAGCAATTTGTACAACATGCTGCCCACGCGACAAAAATGTGTCTAAACCAGATTCCCAGCCTAAAAAATTTCACAAAAATTCGTGGCTTAAATTAAAAACTTGTCATTTCGCTTAGCTTCTTAAAAACAACGAAGAAAAAGAAAACAACTTTGAGAACTGGTTTTAATGGACATTAGTGAGAATTCTGGGCGGTAACAAAAGTTGCCACTAGGTTTTAAATCACACTCATGAACAAAAGGAAACAGATGAGTGGAAGAGCCTTAAAAGCGAAGGGTCGACTCGCCAGTTGCTAAAGGATCTGAAGTGGAGCTCGCAAGGTGCCTCACAGAACTTACGATTAAAACAAAAGGCGAAAGCAAAAAAATGAAAAAATACAGAAAAAAGGGCAATTAATAATAATTAATGTTTTTATCTTTTTGTTCAACGCGCGCTCGCGTCTGTTGTATATTTTCTTTCATATTTCTCTTTTTAATTTTATTTTTTTTGTTTTTTTTTCTGTTGCTGCTCTGCCCTCACGCTGAGAGCATCAGCCGGCAACAGGAAACTGACCAACATCAAAACCCGAAACTGTATATACCAAGCCAAACTCATCTGCGAGTTCAGGTTCTACCACGCTGAAATACTCTGTAGTCACAAATAAAAGTTGTGTTTCATTTAAATATATATACAGGTCAAAAAGTCTGTGCGTCAGAAACAATTAAACCTAGAGTTGCGAACTTTGAAATATGTGTTTTAGCAAATCCCACCCATACTAACTTTATACCGAATTTGGTGTTTTTCGCATACGTAAATTCCAAAAACAAAATGAAAAACAAACAAAATAAATATAAAGATAAATAAACAACAATTAAAATGAAATTTTTCAGCACTAGAAATTTAATTAAATAAAGCTTTGAAGTTAAACTTCCTGAAAAATATTATTACCAGAAAAAGCCAATTTAAATGCATAAAATATGTATGTTTTGGAATATTTTAATTACAGTAGTAGAAATATTTTGTTTAATTGAATTAATTTTAGTTAAAATATAAGCAATTTGGGCTACTCTAAAGCTTGTTAAAGGATAACTCTGAGTCGCGCATCCTTGATTCTTACGCTTAATTGTTATTTTCTGGCATTGTCGCCGCCATGTATTTTATTACATTTTGGAGTCTGCGTTTGGCTGACTTAATTGATAATTGGTATTTTTTCGTTTTTTGCTGCAATGTATTTAAATATTTCAACATAATTTCATTCCATTTGTTGTTGATGTTGTTGTTGTTGATGTTGTTGCTGCAGCAATGACTTTAAGCAAAAGCAATAAGAGAATACAAAGGCCGCACACAAAAGTCAGACCGAAAAATAATTGTTGAAAAGAATCTGCAAACGCACAAAAAGAAAAAAACCAGATCCGAAACGAAAATCAACAACAAGCAATAAAAAACCGCAGCGGTTGCAAAAAAAAAAAAAAACTAAAGAAATAAATAAAAAAAATATAAATTTGTTTTTGGTGCGCCGTTCTTCTTTTTTAACCATTTTGTGGAAAGTGTTGTGAAAAGGCGTTCTAGCGTTTAAAAAACTTTATTTTGTGGTCGTCTCTCATCGACAGCAGCAGTCCGAAAAAGTGTCTTGAAGTTGTATAATTGCTGCTACAGACGGGAATTCCTTATACTCTTATACAGGGTTTTGACATTGTTGCACGTAGTGCGTAATGCATGAAAGGTGACATCTCTGATCCCATTAAGTATATACTAATACCCTATATCAAAAAGTCAATTCGATATATTCGTATTTTCAGCATAGCATAACTCCACAAATATGTGATCTCTTAGTATGATGAATGATGAATGCTATAACCTTATATATATATGTATATATACACATATATATGTATATACTGTTCAAGAATTTATTAAATACTTTTTATAACCACTCATTATATGTATTAGTTATATTGAATAGAATATATAGCTGTTATATAAATGTTGAAAATTTGGATTTTTATCTGAATGACATTCCAAACATTTCTCTACAAACCTTTAAACACGATGCTATAGGGATTTTGCTTTAAATATTTGTGTAAGGCAAGGGTATTAAAACTTCGTTAGCCCTAATTTAACTGTTCTTAAAATTCTTTTTATTTTTCATTTTGTGGGTTTGTTGTTTTTTTTTAATGCTCCGCCTTCAACAACACGCGCAGCTAACGAAGACCCAGCGTATGTATCTGCAGACTGCCCGTCGGTCTGTCTGTCTGTGTATCTTTGTATCTCACGTATGTGTAGCTTCAGCTTTTGGCTTCTTGCTGCCGCTGTTGTTATTGTTATTGCCTTTGTACAACATTTAAATGTTTAGCTGCCGTTTTGGTTTCATTTCCAGTTTGCTTTGCGTTTTTTTGTATTTGTTTTCTTTTCACTCATTCGTAGGCGTCAGTTTTATTTTAGCGAATTAAGCTAATTTAAAAGCGATTCGAAATTAACTTTAATGTATAGATACACACACACATATGTATATGTCTATAAATGTGTGTCGCCTGCTACAGAGCTCCTCAAGTGAAAAAACATACCTTCAAACACTTTTGCCCCATAGAAAAGTCGTGGGTGTAGCTTGGCGTATTTTTTAAGTGGCTTCCGTTAGTTAGTGTCCAGAGAACGGAGCTCTAGCACTTACACATACACATACATATGCACATACACATATAGCACATGTATCTATTGAAATTGTTGTGGGTTAACTCTTCAGCTTGTTTGTGTTGTTGTAGTAGTTGGGTGTTGACCCAATTGAAGTCGTCGTCGTACAAATAAAATAAAAAAAAAATGTAGAGAAAAGAAGAAGTGCAGCACCAGTAAACTGCACATGGTTCGATCTAATGCACACATGTATAAATTGAATATGTGTGTGTATCTAAATTGTAGGTAGCACAAGCATGTATCTTAATGAAGGCAATTTGCTTGTCGAGTTTAGGCAAGTTAGTTTACCGAAAATTGGCATATGGCCAGTAGCAACAAAAGCGCCACTCACATAGACATAGACACACACACACATACACACACTCATCGATTGCCTGGTTTAGGAGCTGAAGCAGGACACAGGACCATCGAGCGTGCTGCACTCTGGGGGGCAATGTTAAATGTGAATTTCGTCGACGTCTTCGTCGAACCCAACGAACCATGGCTCCTTGCTTGTTGTCCTGCTATTGCCGCCTTCCTCACTCCTCCCTCCAACCACCTTCATACTTCCCTTATTTCCCTTATAACGTGCATATTGGAAAAGAAGAGTTATGCAAGAGTTTGTGCAACAGAGCTGCACATATACTTTTTTGGCATTACTCTATATATATGTATGTGTGTGTGTATCTATTAGTTAGCAGTTGGCTAGATAGTGCAATAGAGGGACGAAACGATGGATTATGAATGATTTACAGGGGCGGTGGTGCCCTCCATAAAGTGGCAATAGTGCAAAAAAAAAGCAAAGAATTTAAATAAGCTAGAAGAATTAAAAAAAAAGTTCTATACAGCAAAGTAAAATCTATATATATAAAATAAAATATGCTTCACTTTGGACCAAGTTATGAGAGTTTGAAATATGGGAGCTCTTTATCTATATATGCCAAACTTGAGGACTCTAGCTCAAACACTATACTAGATATAGGCATTTTCGATTTTTTGGTCACTCTAGCTTTAAAATTGTGGGGTTTTAGGTGTTCTCGAATTGCCCTTCGTAGCAAAACTGCTGTTGAATTGTTTGTAATTGTTTTGGGGGCAATTATAATTTGTATAAATAAATAGAAAAAAAAGTTTCAAAATGTCTACAACACAATTAAATAGTTGCCTAAGCCCTTCATCAAATCATGTACAAACTTATTCCGTGCACTGTACAAAGTTCAACTCTCGCTCTCATTTTGAAGAAATCTTCGGACTTGTCCTCTTTTGCTGCTGCTGTTGCTGATAAACCACCTCAAAATGCCAAAACGAATTTCGCTTAAATTGCAAAATTTAATAATCTAATAAGGCAAATTTTAACAAACTATTTAATGGCAAAAATGTTTAGTTACCAACACCAAGTCGGGTCAAAACGCAGGCAGGCAAACAGCCAAAGCCGAAGCCGCAGCCGCAGCCGTGTCTAAAAATAGCCGCCGGCAAAAACGTTTAGTTTAAAACTGAGTCTTAGAAGAGGAGGGGGGTTGGGGAGGCGGCTAAGTGAGGGGCGGCGGCTCAGATTGTTGGCAAGTGGAAGCAAGTGAAGTGTAGCCAAAGCCGAGCCACAGCAACAGCAGCCGCGTTTAATGTCTGTGAAATTGAAAAATTTACTCTTTAATATGCGAACCGGGAACGGGTTGCTGTGCGGTTCAGTTCAAGTCTCTCAGTCACCCAGTCAGAGCATCGGCTGCCGGAAAGACTTTGACGTTGGACATGCTGACAGAGTCCAAGACATGTACAGTTGAATAGTGTCGAGTGTCTACTGGCAAATGATGTGGAAGCTGCCGCTGCTGCTGCTGCTGCTGTTGATGCCCCAAGTGCAGTTAGAGCAATTTCACAACTCACTAACAATCATTAATGCGTCGACGTCAAACGGCATTCGCCTCAGAAGTTTGGCGCGTTCAAGGAAGTCCACAGGCCAAGCAGCCAACTAATAAGCAGCTCCGCCGCACCGGCTCCAACTCCCAACAGCAGCTCTGAACTGCCAAATGGAGAGTGGGACGCGGGCAGTAACTGCTGCAAGCCTAAATCATAAACTGCCGGCTCGATGGCTGCTTTATGAAATGGAAAATGCGCCACAAATGAAAAAAGAGGGGAGGCAAAAAAAAACTGCAATAGGTTAAGGGAAGGCGGCAAGGGGCGAGTTACGAGTGGAAGGCTGCCTATGGTAAAATTTGTAAAAAACTCAGCCAAATCGACATTTAAATAGAGGAAAACCAGGTAGACGGAATTTTTATAAAGGAACTTAAAAACCAACAAATTTGAATTACCTATTAGCATATTAAATTAAATGTAGTACATTTTAAAGTACAGCATCTATAAAGTTTCATTAAATGAAAATTACTTAGCCTAATTTGTAAATTTGGCTCATAAGGCAAGACAAGCCCTGCACAAGTTCCACTAATTAAAAACATAAAAACTGAAAGTTACAAAACATGCATTTAGAATTATAATACATTTATATATATTTTTCGTAAAACAAAACTCAACAAAATTTGCATAGATTTAAATCAAAGGCTGTTTTTTAAGTAAAGTAAAAAAAATGATGTAGAACAAATTGGTATACAAAATAAATTGTTGGTATGGTAATAATAACATAATTTGTTATTTCTCGCATAGTTTTAAAGCTAGGGTCACCACTTTTGGAAGATAAATAACTGGTCACCTACTTAAAAGATTGTTTAAAAAAATTTGAACATGTAAAACTCTCGGATCCATAGGTATCATATTTCAAACACCCATAAATTTTTCAAAACTGAACCGATTTTCATATTTGATAGCATTCTGGTCGTGATTTTACATTTAGATTGATTCTACATTTAAAAGTGATTCACTTTTTTTCGAAAATATTTTTCCTATAAAATTTTTAAAAAATTTCCGCCCCCGCAAATCGCAAAAATATAAATCTCCCACAGTTTTAAAGCCAATCACCCCGCATCGCACAAATTACAAAAAACGAAAATGTTCAAAATAACAATAACAATTAAGAACGTGAACGAGTATAAAGCAGTCGGTAACGCCCGACTGCAGCGTTCTCCTGTTTTTTGTTTTTCTTATTTTTTTTTTGCATATGTGTGGCCAATTTATTATTCGTTTTAGACTCTTAAAACTTGTTACCGAGCTTCTCCTATTTCTAAAAATGTCTTGAATAGCTTAGCTAATTACAAAATTTAGATAGAATCAATCAGCATTGCGGTAGCTCAAGTCCAACAAAAGCCCGGACGTAATCACCATACGTACTCGCATATCGCATGCATAAGCTAACGTGGGCTCAGTTTAACGATGTTTAAAAGACTCGAATGGGTTTTTCCTTTGTCTAATATAATCTTTGGCCAGCTCTCTAAGCACAGATGGGAAAACTCCCTTTATGTATATGTAAGTATGCATATATGACTGCGTTGTTAACTTTTATTGGCGAGCTTTAAAGCAAATTTGTCTTGGCCGTTGGCTTTGCTGTTGTTGTTGCTGTTGCTGTTGCCTTGGCCTCATCATCTTCCATTGTTGCCGCAGTTTTTGTTGCTGCTGTTGCTGCTGCTGATGCTGCAGTAACGCAAAGATTTATGACGCCGCGTACACGGCGCATTCAAAAATTGTTAAAAACAATTAGAATATTTTAGCAACGAACAACGGCGACTATAAAAGTTATGTGATGCGGGTTACAGGCAAAGAGTGAGAAACGTGCGATGAGCGGAGGGGAGGGCCGGGCCAATGGGCCTCAGACAGCTGTAAAAATTATGCGCCAAATGACTTTGACAGCAGTTGCGCTGGCCCGCAAAAGTTGTTGTCTTCACTGTTTCTGAACGTTGTTTGTTCTTGTTTCTGTGGCTGGGCTTTTGCCTTTTGGGTTGTCTGTTTTATGGTCATAACTAAGTACTTATACGACTTATAATTTGGAATGTTTACGAGCCCCGGGCTTGTGTTCGGCCAAAACCAGTATGACAGTCGCTGGCTAAGCTCTGACAAAAGTCTAAAATCTAGCTTCTATGCGAGTGTATTATAATAAAATATATATGATTGTCCAAGTAATCGCCAAAAGAGTAATGTTTTAAACAAGAATCCATGTGTAGTAAGATGCAAACTACCGGAAGGTCGCTGTGCACGTGACTATCTAATTATTATAACAATGATAAAATACATTATTTAAATTTTGTAAGATTAAGAAATATTATAATTATATTTTGTTGAAAAACAAACTTAGCAATAGTTAAAAGTAAAACAGAATGGGTAGAGTCAAAAACTATTATAGTATAATATATTGAAAAGTTAATCTTAATGTTTGGGTTTTGAAAAAAGGCATTTTCTTAAGATTATTTTTATATTTTTTCGTATCGAAGCCTAAAACAAACTGAATGTGTTTGTTAAAAATATTTTGTTAAAAAGGCGACATCAATGTCTTGCTTATGTAAAATGCTAAAATATCTTTTAAGAAAAAATACTACTTCAATTGGGTGCAGGGTATGTCAGTGTATATATAAAAATAATGATGGTATTTTGGCGTTTATTTATATGCTCTTTGAATATGAACGGGACATATTAATTTATGCGAAGTTTTTATTAGCTTTTGGGCAGTTAAAGCACAGATTTAGCTCAGATGATAATCTGAAAATGCCAGAAACTTTCGCTAGTTCGTAAATAGCTTCCCATCAGCTAGAGTTTATCATTAGACCAGCTACTTGACTAGCTTCAATCATTTATCTCTCTTTTATTCTGTCTGTCTCTTTTTCTATGTGTCGGACGTGCAGATCTATCTGAATGTTCACAATTGTGCGCAGCATCGTTTAAGTCCATAACTTAGCACTTATCAACGATTCAGATACTAGCCAAACAACTTGTAGATACTTATCCGCAACTTAAGCATCTGCTACCTTAGTAACCACTACGGCGGGTCTCTGGCGATTCTCTCATTCGGTTCATTGGCCAACAAGGCGCATGCAACAAATGCCTCGCCAGCAGCAGCAGCAGCGGCAGTCGACATCGATTTTAGTTCATGCCTCAGCTACTTTATATCATTTTAATATTGTTGCCACGAGGTATGTCTACGTACGGGTATCTATCTCTCTACCCAGTCGATGCTAGGTAACAACAACAACTATTGAAATAGTTTGCACTCAATATTTTACACACCAAGAGCCAAAAAAGCAAAAAAAAAAAAAAAAAGGAAAAAATAAAGTGCAAATATGTAAAATATTAAAAGAAATAACAGAATTTCGTGCAGCTGTGAGACTTGGCAAGTTGACCGGCGATAGCACAATATATCTCATAGATACATATGTTTTATATATTGCTTATTATGTATTACCACGTGTTTGTGTCTGGTCGTTTTTGCCCCTCCGGGACTCAAAGTTGGAGTCACCGCAGACTTCGAGATTTGCGCTCGCATGGTAACTAATATGAATAACTAATAAATCACATTCGGACGGTGATTTATGTGACAGGTGCGTATTGCGATTTGAAATTGGCAATAGTTTCGGTCTCGACTTCCATTTAGAGTCCGCAAATTGGACATCTACTTATGACGCTGGCCCAGCACAATCCATTTGATTTGCTATGTTAATTTTTTTATTTTTTACCTATGGTAATTTGCTTTAAATCTTGTCAAATTAGTGTGGCAAAAAAAAGGTGTCATTTTTCTTTGTTTTTCAGCTCGTTTGAACTTTTCGACCTTTTATACACATTATGCACAGATAACAAATAGGGATAATCGATGCTTTACTTTTGCCAAGTGAAAAATAACATAAGGTTGTTAAATGAAATAAAATGTTGGTTATCAAAAATATAATTAGAGTATAATTGTCATTGATTGATAGTTAATGAAAAATTACCTTGAACTTTTTCATAGTCAAAAGAGCGGCTGGTCTTAGGATCTGCAATGTTATTATTATTATTACATTTATTTAATCTAAATGTGAAATTATAATCCTTAAAACAAAATGAATCACAAAAATGCATAATCATTGGTTTAAATGTAATGATATGAATTCAAAATTTAATGGAGCTGTATAATAGTATTAACTTTACGTGAGGGAAAAATAAATTTTTAACGTTAGGTGATGAACAAAGTACCTTAACAAAGTAAGTGTCTCTCATATGTACTCAGGACATCCAACCGTACTTAATACAAGTTTTCATCTAAAAACCTCACTTTCGTGTTAATTTAGCTTAAGAGTTTGTCAAATTAGTATTGAAGGAGGACGTGATGAACACCTCGCTTGCCCTTGGCATAACCCCAATCCTGACTAATGCGCTCAATTACGCATTTCTTTGGAAACTTTGTTAATTTGTTGACTACAACAATGGACAGTGTTCACTTTTGTTTTGTTCTGTTCTGTTCTATTCTGTTCGGTTCGGACTGTCCACTGACCACACGGCAACACCCCCGCAGCGTTATTAGCCTGCAACAGAAAAACACACACACGCACACAAAGATATTGTATTATCTGCCATCTCTCAGAGCTCAAAGCACATAAGAGAGCCCACGGAGAGACGGTGCTCATTATGTAACCTCTCATAATTCTTTCATTAATGAAATTCCCACACGACGACGACGACGACATTTGTTGGACGTTTCCACACATTATGTAAATCTTTACACAGCACGCAGTCCACCCATTTTCCATTTTATCTCTCTCTGGTTGTTGTTGTTGTTGTAATTCCTTTCCTGTGCCTTCATTTCCATCCTTGTCAACTAATTTCAGGGTTGCGCTCGCTGCGCTGTCATGTTTTTAAAGCCTGTTTTTTAATTTTTTTTTTGTATACAAGAAAGAGAGAGAGAAAAATACAAAACTCTGGATATTACTTTTCTCTTTGCTCAGCGTGTTTCTTAAATGTTGGCCAAAAACAAAGAAAATGAAAAAAAAGAAGCAACAAAAACTACCTGTTTCAAAACCCACACACACTGCAGCATAACACAGACTGAAGCAGCAGCAGCATCAGCAGCAGCAACAGGGACTGTCGAACAAAAACAACAACAACAACAACGTTGTTTGTCTGTTTGACTCGCCTGGCCTGGCCTGTCTTTTGAGCCTGGCTGCTGTGCCTTGGTGTGCCTTTCTGGCTGCTTTTAAATACCCTTTACCTTGGTCATATTAATGCGGCTCCCACTGTTACTTGTGCATTGTTGTTGCTGTTGATGTTGTTGTAGCTGCTGTTGCTGTTGTACTTCACATGTAGTTTGGTTGTCATTTGGCAGCGCCCGCTGTTTAGTGTCCAACATGAGGGCCGTTGGTGTCAGGCGCTGCTGTTGCTGCTGCTGCTGCAGCATTGGGGCACCTCACTGTGGAATGGAGTTGGTGCCAGAGAGAGGGAGAGCGAGAGAAAGAGAGAGAGGGGCGAGTGCGGTGTATCACCATGGAGCAGCATGTTGTATATGGAACTGATGCTGTGTGTGCTGGTATTGGTATTTCACTCTGATGTTGTTGGTAGCCCCAGCGACAGTTGTTGAAATTAAATGCTCACATGTGGGTTTTGTTTTCTTGTCCGCAATAAAAAAGAAAACTAAAAAAAAGGAGTAACAACAACAGCAGCAGCATAAATGAAAGGTGAATGGAGGGAATGAAAGGGGCAAGAACAGAAAGGTATGCCCAAAAAGCACAGTAGCTACAACAAACAACAAAAACAACAACAGCAACAACATTGCTCAAGTTGTCTAGGATGGTCAAAACATATAAAAAGATGCTTTTGTGTTTGGCATTGCAATAAAGTTGTGTGTATTTATTGATCAAGAGGGCCGCCCCAAAAATAAGTAATTTGTCGTGTTATTAAATAAAACTATATAATTGAAAAACATATACCATTTTACGAAGAGCACAAAATAACCTAAAAAAGAAGTAAAGATAAGATTTAGTTATATAATTTTTAAATCTTATCATAAAAATTGCTCTATTTAAGTTTTAATTCAAAGAAGCAAAAAAAAAAATGTTTAAAATTTTCGATGTTTTATTAAACATAAATTTTAAAAATAATTTTAGGTAATTGTTTATGTTGAATGTTTAAATGGAGCTTAATACAAAGTTCAGATCAAAAGTGTGTAATTGGATATAACTTGAGACAACCCTCGTATTTATTAATGCCTTTTGCTTTCGCCTCCTTTCCGACTGCAAATCAAAATCAACTTTTTATGCTCAACAACAACTACAACTACAACTACAACAATAATAAGAACAGCTACAAGTACAGCAGTCAGCAGCAGTTGAAGGCACTTCATTTGCCCGCTGGATACACTCGGTTCGGCTCGTCTCGTCTCGATTCGACTTAACTGAACTGAGTTCAGCTCTTTGAGTTTGGGGCTTGGGCTTTGGCTATGGCTGCATTTATGGTTGCATTTACTTTTTAATTTCGTTTGTTGTTGCTGTTGCACTCCTTTTTCGATTTTCAAGTGGAGTCAATTTCTTATGTCATGACAAGATACACAACGAATACAAATGCGAAAACGAATACGAATACCAATACTTTGTAGCTCTAAAGCCCGAAGTCAAACATCTTCAAGTATCTCAGGCTATCAAAAAAGTAAAGACAAAAAAAAAAGCCAGACAGCCAACACTTTTGGTACGTTTTTGGGATCTTTATACCATATAGCATTTAAGCATGCTTCGATTTCGGCTTTTGTTTGCAGCATCTGTCGCCTTCAGAATTTCTGTGTGTGTGTGTGTGTGTGTGTGTATGTGCTTAAATATTTCTTTACTTATTTTTGGACATACTTGATTGAAGTATTTATGAGATTTCAGGCATTTGTGTAATTTCGCTTTGAGCTTTAAGTTTTCGGGACAGAGACATTTGGCTCCCTTAAACGAAAAAAAAATCAAAAATAATAACAAAAATGTAAAAAGAGTTAAATTTAAATGTAGACAACAACAAACAGCAGCCAAAGAGACACAAATAAATATATATATATATATATATAAAGATATATATATATACATATAGTATGTATATTTACATATGCATGGGTCCCAGCCATGTTTGTCAGATGAAAAGATATGTCTTTACATGTTTTAATTTTCTTGGAAATTGTTGTTCAACTTGAGCCGTCGCCAGCAGCAGCACCACCACCGCCACCGCCACCAATAAAGCCCAAATCTGTTTGTGTGTGTGTGTCTGGGAGCCTTGTCTACTACAAGACTTCGCCTCAGACATATACTTACATATTTTTCATTGCTTCGTGTGCTGTTTTTAAGTGAAATGTTAAACCTTTTGACAGCGGTAGTTTCTTATTTAATTTATTTTATTTGCGGTATTTACTCGTCGCTTTGTTTCTTTTGGCTTCTCTTGACGCTCTTGGAATTCAATTTTTGGCTTTTTGTGTTTTAGTTGTTTGCGTATTTTAATGTCATACAATTGACGTGGTTAGGCTTCTCTTCTACCATTTCTTTCTCCTGCAATGCCAAGTCCAAGTTAAGACTTCCCTGTACCTAACAAACAATCATTGTGGCAGCTTGTCTTTCGTTTGGTTTTGTGGCCCATAATTAAAGTTGACAAAATAATTTCAGAGTTAGGTAGAATTTTTAATGGAACTGTTTTTTATTAAAAAGGCAGCATAGTTAATTTACTAAGTGCGTAAAAATATAATTAAATGTAGATATTAAACGTTAAGTAAAGAATTAGCCTAAATATATATTGTTTTATCAATTTCAATTTTCATCAATCTAATAAGCATTAAAGGGTGTTTGTAATATTTATAGTATCAATTAGGTTAAGTGCTTCATAAATTATTAACATTATTTAATCATTAATTTATTTTAACAAATATTGCTAATTTGTCTATGCATTAATATGATGAATGTTGGCTAATTTATTAAGGTCTGCGCCCTCTGCCTGCCTTGACAATTATCCATATTGGATGTGATGCTTCTGGAAAACTTTAACATCGCCAAATCATTCAACAAAGTCAACCCATTCAAAATGCACAACGTGCCTCTTCCTCCTTCTTCTTATTCCCCTTCTGCCTCCTTGCACGTCTTTCGCTCGTGTCGTGCTCTAACCATTTATCTTGTCTCAAGTTTTTCAACTATTTAAACTTTAGATTACGACAATTTCTCCATTTCTCGTAACTCAAAACGCTGGGGATCCACAATTTTCAACAACAACAGCAGCAGCAACAACAACAGCACTAAACAGACAGTCATCTAGAAAATTACAAATACTTTTGCCATTGCACATGGCACTCGTTGTTGTTGTTGTTTTTTTGGGTATGCCATAGAATTCCAATCAATGCCGCTACTTCTGCAGTAGTTTCCACAGCTACTGCTGCTCATTCTTCTTCTACTTTTTTAAACTGTCGAGCGTCATTTCTCAAGCTCAAAACGACGAAACCGGCGCAACTTTGTATTATTAATTACATCAGCAGCAACACAGCATCAGGAGAAAGATTGTTGAAATTTATATATGGCCCAAGTGAATCGAAATCGAATACCGTGAATATAACCCACACACCCAAAAAAAAAAAAGAAATAAAGAAAAGACAAAAGTTTAAAAAACAGTTAAGTTTGGATTGCCGAATATTGAATGCGCTTGTTTTCATGAAGCAAATATATTTATTGAATACATAGAAGCTTAGGATTTTATATCTTATTCAAATTGGATAACAATTGTTTTATATATCTATTCAAATAGAAATAAAATAAAATAAAAATTAATTTGCCAACATACTATTAATTCGTTTAAATGCTGAACGAGAATTTTTATACTTAAAGAAGTTCCAGATGTCTCTGTTAAATTTGTGACACATTTCGTGACAGAATTGAAATACTTTCTGCTAGGGTATAAACAAGTAGTACGAATATCCTGCTGCCCTATACTCCATCTCTGTCTCCGCTCTATGTGTGTGTGACAATTTTGACTTTTATAAATATTTTGACTTGATTTTTTGTTGTTGTATAGTTGGTGGTGTTGGTGGATGCTGCCTGCCTGCCGTCGGCGTATCTGTGACAAAACATCATTCAACGTGTGCAATGATTGATGATGCAACTCAAAGGCAACTTGTACTCAATTTTCAGTGTAGAGGCCGCAGCATCGCTACCCGCTGCGCCTGCCCCAACTCCACACACACAAAGTTATGTGCCCGAGCCCCATGACAAAATGTCACAAATATTCTACAAGCAATTTGTTTAAATATCGCATAAAAAGCGAGTGGCCCCAGTCAAACGGCCCATGGGGCGCACCGTCAGAGGATTGCGTGCCTGTAAAGATGATGGCTAAAAACGTGAGGATGGTGGGAGGGAAGATCTGGAGGGAAGAGTTGGATGCATGTTGGCCACAAAAGGCGCGCGCAGCCGTGCGGCAATTAATATGTGAGCAAGCTGCAACATTGGCCATTACCATGTGCCTTCAACTTGAACACAAAATAGCTAACTAAAAGGCGGCCGAGTCCAAGAGTCGTCGCCGAGTAGATCCGCAGTCGCAGGCTGTTACCAACGGCAATGGCAACGGCAACGGCAACAGCTACATGATGTGCAATTACAAGGCGCACTCGCAACAACAGCAACAGCAACATAAGTGCAATCGCTGCTTGCCCCGCCTGCATAACTTGCAACAGAATCAGAGACTGCAACAGAGAGGGCAAGGCAGAAGTGAGGGGGGGGGGCTTAAAAATAAAGCAAAGCAAAAAGAAGTAGAATGAAAATATTGCATCTTCTCAAGCATTTAATCTTCTTTGCGCCTTTTTTAACCTTTTATTATTATGCCTTCAACGTGCAAACGTTTTGCTACGCTTTTGCCAGTCCCCAGTCCCCGGTCCCAGTCCCGGCCCCGGTCCGATCGCCAAGCTCAGCCCAGCCCAGGCCAGGCCAGTCCATTCATGCGTCTCGCTCTGCGCCTTCCGTTTGGGCGCACTTACTCACACGCCACATCCACATCCACATGCAGCACGGTCCACACAGAAGGTGCTGTGCCGGCAGCTGGAGCTAAGACGAATTGAAGCTCCTGGCTTTTTGTTTGCGACCAAAGCTTTTGTTGCTAATAATTTCTTTTCTCTTCGGCTTGGCTCTCGCAATTAGAATGCGTGTTAAGTGCAGATACACAGCCTGATACAAAAGCTAAATTTGCCATGCAACCTGCAGGTTTAGGCTAGACCGGAATGCGCTGCACCCTTTACAAAAATATATAGTATATATGCAACGTCTACTTATATAACCAAATTTAAGTCCATAAATTTCAACACAATCAAATTTAATTAATTTTTTTTTTCTAACCCTTCGCGCAACCCCCACGTTAAAATATTCACATTGTCTCGCTTTTCAGCAGGGTTCCGGTTTTTGGGTTCTTAAGCCGCTGATTGGAATGTTTTTCTCTGTTATCTCTCTCACTCTCACCCTCTCTTTCTTTGCCCTCTGTAAAGCCGATTTCACGCTCTTATGTAGGTGGTTGAAACTACGAGAGAGGGTTCTTCTATTAACAAAAGAACTCAACTGGTTTAACAAATCGCGTGTACGTGAGGATTTTCAATTAGATAGGTCGCTTGTTATTCCGATGTCTGACCGAAGGACAGACTTGGCTGTTTTTGAATGCAATTGAAAAGCTTGCGGTTTATAGCGGCAATTTGACTAAGTGAAATTTGCATTAATCCTTAACGGATCCATCTATTATTGTGCAGCTATGCAGAAGTAATTGAAATCTGTGATAACAAACAAGCAGCTTTTTTTTGCTTGATTGGGGTTGTATTTAAATTATTTGAAATTAGCTATGCCAATGGGACTTTTATGCAATGTTATGTTATGTTTTTGAAAACGTTTGAAAGTCTTTTTCAATAAAGTGATTCCTTATAATTAAAAAAAAACGAAATAGAAGCTTTTATAATTTTAATGAGCTTTTCTATACTAGAAGTTGTACCTCTGTTTAAATTATATTAAGATTTCCTAATATTTTCATAACATTTTAATATCCATTTAAATCGAGAATACATTCTCACTTTACTTTTAACACCTATATATAGTAACTTTGAATATGTGTAGTACATGTAAAGAATATAATATATTTGGATTGTAAGAAAATATTGGCCTGATACTTTATCATAAAGAATTTTTTTATAGAATCCAAAAATAAAAATCACAAGTTTTATCAGAATAGCAAACCTTCATGGTTCTCAAAAAGCCAACAAATGTTCTTCAACAGATTTTTGTTTAATAAATGTTATTGTATTAACTGAAGGATTGAAAGTTTATCCAATAAAGCTTACACACACTCAATCAACTCACAGTACATTTACTAGCTGACATGTCTCATCGTCTTACTGCAAATAGTTTTTAAAAGCTCACTAATACAATCACCGAAGCAATCACATTTGATTGCTTCACTCGCACACTCACGCAATTCTAAAATGGCCAAGCAAAGTATCTGACATTCGCAACTGCATCTTATAAATACGATTACCTGGCTCACACTTGCAAGTTGGGGACCTTGCAAGTGCAGCGCACACGGGCAAGTCGTTGTGAACAGAATGCATTGCACGTTATAATTTCACGAAATATTTTCATGAAAAAAGCATCTACTGAAAAATGCATTAAGTGCAACAGCAACAGCGGCAAGGAAGCCGTAGCAGCGGCAGCAGCAGCAGCAGCCTGGCGACGTATGCTTAAAAACAAAACTGGCTTCAGCTTTATGGCAGTGGCAAACAAACAAACCAACACACATAAACACACACATTCACACACACATAAAAGAGCACCAAGCGCAGACAAACAAACTTTTTTCGTATCTTTTTTGGTGGCAGATTCTTTTGCAGCAACTTTTCTTTTTTATGTGTCCGAAGACGACGAGCTGCAACTGCGACTGCAACTGCGACTGCGCCTTAATTCTGTCCGGTGCTAGGCGCATATAACATATATGTGTACATAACATATAGAAAAATGCACTAAATCTCTGATATCCGAAAATGTTCGCTCTGTGCATCTGTGACATACATAGTACATGAGCATGCCACGGCAAATATTAGAGCTATGTTCCTTGTTGTTGCTGTTGTTGTTGTTGCTGCGACTCCTTGCGGCTAAAGATTTCATGATTTGCACTTTTATGGAAATAATTTTTCGCATTCGTTTTGCTGCCGACATTTTGTGCAAGACAGCAATTAAAAATATTTAATTATCATGGAAAAAAGTTGTTGGGTAACATGCACAACATTTCTTACATGACTAGAGATACTATACCTCATAGTGTGCAGATAGAATTATATATACGCATATATATAAATATATATAAGTAAGGTAAAGTGTTAGCAATAGAATCCACCGAAAAAAGAAGAAAACGTTCGGAGGCTGCCAAACATTTCCTGTTGTAGCTAAAGATATGTTGCAGTAGAAGTAGAGAAGTTTTGTTCTCAGATCGCTTTCTTGGGAAACGATTTGGCGGCGTGTGGAACTTAACACGTTTCAGTTTCGCTTTGATATGAACCGACGAATGGACCCCAAAAGGCTAAGGGATTTTTTAGTATTTTTTTTTATGAACTGTGCATATTAAGCTTGAATAATAAAGTTAATAATTTATTGGTCATTTATGGTTCTAGCGTATGGGTGTGTGTGGTGTAGATAAGAGTGAATAAAATGAATGTGCTTATGGTTATAGAATTACTTTTATATTAAACTAAAAGCTGCTGCAAATGAGTCTATCAATAGATCGTTATAACTGAACAAAATGCACTTAGGCAAAAGAATGCGAACCGGTTATCTTACTATAGATAAAGTACTGAAGGAAGCCTTATGATTTAAGGTGAATTTGGTTTAGAGAGTGTGCATTTGCACACTTCATGATGAATCGTCACTAGCGTGAACTTTCGTCTACAGTGAAATAATATACAACAATCGAATTTACTACGAAAAATGCTCATAAAATAAGCAATAATATTTAAAAACCTAACTAGCTTACAAGAAATAATCGAACGACCATTTGTTTTTCGGTCAACCGTTTGAGCTGAAACTAAGCCCAGCTGATTCCCAATTTGAAAAACTATTTGAGTTAACAAGTGCAGCGATTCGTGTCGCCTGGCAGGTATCGAATATCACAATACGATTCCACTCAGGTGGCGTTCCGTGTAATTATAAAATTACTCATATAATAACTGCAATTACTTAAAGGAATGACCGTTTAAAATTTCTTTGCACTATACTTAAACTATAAACTAGGAGTTCATAAACTAGTTTGAGGTTTGGTCATGAATGAATGACGGTTACGTCACGCTGCCAACTGAAATGTCAAAAGCATTCATTGTCTAATTATTTGAGAGAGATACCTCAACGCTCGCCGGTATTTTATGCTATGCCAAGATCTTGGCGCCCTATAGGTGCTACTTTACTATCCCCAACCTGTACGGACACATTCAGCTATGCAGTAGTTAAGTGCAATTTGTAATTGTGTCAGTGCTGGACGCTCTTCCAATTTAATTAGCCATTAAAACGTGTGTATGTGTGTGTGTGTGTGTGTGTGTGTGTGTGTGTTACGTCAGATGCCAAAGCGACGCCAACTACGTGACGGCAGTTCAGCTACAGTTCTCTCCCGTCTCCAGGTGTCTCCTTCTTTTTGTGCCTTTCTCACTCTCTATCTCTATTCCTATCTCTATCTCTGCCTTTCTCTCTCGCTCTCTTTATTTCTATCTTTGTTTGCCCCAGGCATCACAGGCATTCCAGTTGCAAGCGCTGGCTTTGAGTGTATTATACTTCCTACATGCTGTTGTTGTTTTTGCTACCGAATACTACCTTATCAGCTATACATATCTTCGGGCTATTGCACTTCACCTCCCATTCAGCTGAATGCACTTTTATTTGCTGTTTGTTTGCCTCGTTTCCACTCCCGCTCCTTTGAATCCTCCGTTTGTTGATTGGCTTTAACTAATTAAGTTTTCTCTTCTCTATTTGCAGATGTAAGTGTTTTCCACGTTCCATTGATAACCAAAGCCAAATGCAACCAAAAGTAAAGCGTATGTATAAGTAAAAGAAATATTTAAATATTTGAATATTAAAATTCTGGTAATTAAATCCGATATTGCAGGCATTTTTTTGTTAGTTTATTGAGGCTATATAAATTTAAGCATAAAGAAAACTTAAAGCTGTTGCCTTGTCTGGCCTAATACAGTTATTCAATAACATAAAATAAAATCAGCTAAATTGGGTTCAAAGAACACATTGCTTAGCACAGAAAAATATCCATACAACGAAAATATAGATACAATTTTATAAAAGATTTATTTAGTATTTCATTTTTCTTAAAATTTTGGTAAATATGTTTGCATTTTAAAAAACATTTTTTTCAACATTTAGTTAAAATACTGGAAATGTGTATAATTTATTTAATGAAAATCAACTGAAGATAAATATTTTTATTTTCAATTACCATCTCTTGAGTGCTTACGCTATCTGTATCCTTCAATCCTCAGTATAACTAAGTCCTTGAAAGTTCACACACACTCGCACATGCATTTATAGCATCTGAGACACGTATGTATGTGTAAATATCTATAACTCATGCGATGCACTCATCTTTTTCCCATTTGCCATTAATGGTAATAATTGCTCTTCGCATTTAATTGACTGATTGCCAGTCGGTTTGCGCACAGGTGAGAAACGCAAGTGTCAATCGACTGCCCTCCCCCCTTGTATCATCTACCGATATACGAAGCACTCTCCACACATTTGCTGCGCTCTAAATCACACAAATTTAATTAAAATCGCATCGAGGGACATAAGCTGACTGACTAACTGGCATATGGAAGAGGCCTGATAGTCTCTACTATTTTATACGTATTCATATTGATTTCTTTTGATGCCTGTTTTAATTTTTTTTTCAATATGTTCATTAAGCTTTGCGCAAAACTAAGCACTGACAGCTCTATTCGTTTTATTCAGTCATTCATATAATTCCACTGATTTATTGATGGCCAATGTGCAGAGCTTACGCCAACTACGTGTTTAATAGTCAAAAATATATGCAGACAACTATTTAAAATGTGTTTGTGGAGAGTGTATGATTTGTAGATACTCTATATATCCAGGGATACAATTACTGATCATTAGCAAATAATAAATAATGTGAGAAGTTCTAATAAATCAAACTAACAAACTGGATTTAACTTTATGACAAATTCTTGCTAATGGAAGGAACATAAGGACGCTTAGTTACCAAGTAGTGATAGGTATATAGATATAGCCTTAAAGACTACGTAACATCTTCATCTTCAGTAACGAAAAATATTTATACTTTATGGGATGTGATATGCCTCCTGCCATCTATACACACATATCTTTCCGTTTGTATATATAAAAATCCGTAAAGATTTATTTTAATAAAGCCCACCCGAGTGCCTGCCACAGTTTGTGTGTGGCTTCAGTTTGATATATTATGAACAACAAATACAAGAGCACCTATACATACATCTATATATATATATATATATATATATACATATATAGCAAAACTGCACTTGAGTCCTCGACTCATAGCGACTGCAATCATAATAAATGTTCATTGAAACCTTTTAAAATCGCGCAAAATGCGGCGCACCTCAATGAAGGCACTAACCCAACAATAAATTTCAACGCCGCCACGACGAACGCGCCGTGGAGCGCAGTCCAAGCCACATAAACATTAATAAACTTGTTGCAATCCAAAAGATAATTAGCCGCAGCCTAGGCTGCAACAACTTGTACCACACACACATACACACACATACACAAGCACACAGGCATCAATAAAAGACCCTGGCCAAAAGACATTGGCCAACAATTTGCTATTTAGTATAAAGTTTCATTAAAAAACCACTACGCCCGGCAACTGCCACGCTCTTTTGTGTATCTTACAGATACATAGGTACAGAACTTACAGATACACAGACACACACATACTTGCACACACACTGAAATGCACTCGTCCCCTGTCTCAGTTAGCCGCCTGCCTGCTGTCGATCATAATTTAACATAAAAATGATTTGATTACTATAATTTCTTTTGTGTTTTGGTATCACCTGGTAAGCTCATTTACTACAACGGCAACGCCGCCTATTACTCACACCGGCCCCAAGTCCCGCTGCCCCTTCCCCACCGCTTGCCCACCCGTTCGCGTCTTCGGCTTGGCTCTCTGTAGAACCCGGCACCCAAGACCGCACCGCATGCAGCGTGTGTCGTTTTGTACGAAATACGAACGAAAGGAAAAGACAAAGTAAAACACAGGCTACAGAAAAGATGTACAATAACTGCGGGAAGGCTGCAGCCCCATCCCATCACGAAAACTTGCAGCGCCCCAGAGTCAAAGTCGAAGCTGACAAAAACCCGTCTTACAAGCAGCGGGCATCGGGGCAGGCGGCCAATAATAACGTCGAGACCATGGCGAAAGAGTATATTCTTTGGATACTGTAAAAATATCTTGTTTCATGTGTGCGCTGGACGTTAATAGCAGGCCGATACCGATGCCGATGCCACTGCCAATGCCGCCGCCGCCGTTGCTGGTTATATCCCACTGTCCAAACTAAAAAAGTCCCATCGTGCTGCATCTTCCTTTTACTGAGCGCCGGCAATAGTCAGCCTTTCAGGCCAGGCTGGCTGGCAGTCCAGTCCAGGCAGCAGTCAGTTCTGGCAGTCAGCTTTAGCTGCATTTCATCATTCATGCACATTATGTTAGCTCCGTTTCGCCTTTATACGCGTATATGTATCGGAATACCCTAGCAGAAGAATAACCCGACTTTAAATTTGTGCTTTAAATTTAGTTAAGCCTGGTATACACACAAATCTTCCATAAAAAAACTTTGAAAATAGTGTCAATTAAATCAAGTTAGAAAATTAAATAATATGATAATTTAGGTGTAAATTAGTATAGTATTAGTATATCGAATCCTAAGTTTCCACTCATCTTTTCATACCGAGCATTTACTTGTTTAACAATAACACAAATATTTGCTTATAGCTTGCAAAATGTATATAAGATATATTCTCAAAGTATATTCTATCTTGTTCATAAAATTCTTTATGTACAATAATAAATTCTTTTTATCTATACTTCGAAAAAAAAGAGTATTCGTTCAATCGCTTACAAAAATTCACACTTCGAACTTGCCTCACTTCCCAGTCTCTGTGTTGTCCATCGTGTCCTGGTTGCGTATTGCATTGGCCAGGCTTAGACGCAGATTGAGTTACATTGCTGTGTGGATTATTATCAACTGTATTATCGTTTTTTTTTTTTCGTACAACGTCTTCCCATCTTGGCGTTGATGGCGGCACCGTGGCTTTGCGAAAAAGCCAAATAAAATTTCGTTACGCTGCTGTTGTGTTCATTTCTCGCCTCCCCGATTTCGAGTGCGAGTCCAAATTCAACTTCGAGAGTCGCGGCTTCGTGGGTTGGGTTCAGGTTACTTTGAGGTATCTGCTTTTTTAATGATACCCAAGCAAGGTTTTGTGTCTTGTTGTTTCACTGCTTTTGGCTTGGCATAATTTCATTGCTGGACATGTATCATCATCAGTTTGGGGCAACAACTGTGTAAATTATGAGCTGCGCATATTTACCAATTGGCATCGCTCCAAAAAGAAAAAAGTCCAAGGCTCGCCTTTGTTTTTGGGCCATAAACCAAACCGAAGTAGGTGTCGTCGTTAAGTTTGATGTGGTACATTAAACTAGACGCGACTTTTGGCTGCCCTTTGCGCTACCCCGTTGGGCACTTTATGGCAACAAGAGCGAAATGTGGAAGCCCACATGAATACACGCTCGCCAAGAATAAACGTCGACTTGCGTCTAAAGTTTTTATTGATTTGATTGTTTGTTTTTTTTTTTTTGTGCCACACTTTCCATATTTCTCAATGAACAACTCGCTATGACAATGGGTCTATTATTTTGAAATAGCTTTAATATCATAAAATTTTTTTTATTAATATTCAGTTTTTATATGCATAATGCTGAATGGGTTGATTCTCATATGATTTTGCAATTGATTTATGTATACACTTGGGATTTCTTCCCAAAAGTTTTTGAAAGGTGTTCAGACTTGTAAATGGACAAAATATGAATTTATGATTTCTCATGTATTTTATAAAGCAACAATAAACTTGTTTTCTTTGTTTTGATTTATCGTTTATCTCATGGACCTAGTCTTAAATATCTTTCTAATTGTCGGTTAGTTTTCATTGTTCACTTAAACTTATATTATATAGGCTGTTTAGAGTTCTTAGGGTGCAATTAATGTTTTTGTATCATTATTTTTATTTATTATTCATAATTGTTTTTATTATTCTTTGATGATTTTAATTTGCTTTGGATATTTTTAGAGTTGGGTGTTTGTGTACTTCTTTAAATGTAGCATATGTATTTTCCTTTATAAACTAAAAACAAAATATCACGTGCTATTTAACTTTACAAGTATTTCAGTTTCCAATGCTATCAAAATTGAAATGGTTCAAACAATTGGATCTTGCTTGGAGCTTTTTGTTCTAGATTTTGAAGAATTGAAAAAGCTTTAGATATTAGGTAGATTATTTTATTATAAATATTAAAAAGTAAAATCATATTATTATATATGTATCCATTATGATTTCCATTATACAAAAATACCCACAGTTTTATTTCAGTGTTTGTCCTACTTTTCTGTATATATAGTTTACTTAGATAACTTTGAGCTATTAGCATATTTTATTTTTCTGTAATTTCACGTGCCAAAAAACATGTCTACAAAATCTCTCTTAAGTCCATAGTTATTTTCAATTTCTTTCAAGCACTTTAAGCTGCAGTTTTTCTGCTGAACTCATTTCTTTGCTGGCAGCAGCAAAATTTAAGAGCTTCCTGACGCCAAATGCCATTACATTTAATATATTGTCTGCAGTGAATCTATTGAGCAGGCAGCAGCTCAGTGTCGACCCCAAAGCCCTGGCCATCTAAATGTGGGTCACATGCCAGACGAAAGTTTTAAATCATATTTAAAGCGGACTCCACTGAACCCAATGAGAGGCCATCGAGACCAGAGACCCAACAGAGTGAGAGCGCGGCGCAGACGATGTGGTGGTGCAGAAGTGGGTGTTTTCGAAATGTAAGAAAAACCACAGAAAGCACTTGAGCATTGCACCGCATGAAATGGTGGCAAAAGCTGCAAACGTTCCAGGAAACTATAAAAGACAATAGCCGGCAATATGCCAGCTCAGGTTTTGTGGTTTTCATTTGAGCTTCGAGCCAAGGCGTACCGAAGCCAATCCCAATCCGAAGACCAAGACCCAGAAGCCCTATAGGCTGGCGATGGCGTGGGCCTAAGTCAACAAACAAAAGCGTCAGTCTATTGTATGTGTGTGTGTGTGTGTGTGTGTGTAAAGAAAAGCCTTTCCAATGCTTTCTTTATAAATATAGAGGGATTGAAGTTGGAGCTATTGGGCGCTTATAGCCAGTAGCTTACGGTGTGTATGCTCACGCATTAATATACTTGTGGGTTCCAGCGACGACAGAGCATACATAAACATATATATGTGTATGTATATGTACATGTATGCTGGCTATAGATGTGTGAGAAACTAGTTTATGACAACCCAGAATAAACAGTGTAAGGAGTGTGGCGGGAGGGGTCAAATAATGTTGTTTATGTGCACAGGCAAAACCGTAAATATGACGCACTGTGCCAGCGTTGGGTGCGACAAGGCAGGCCATCTGCACTTGGATCTGTTTCATGGGGACAAGTGCAAAGTACGTGAACGAGTAGCCCATGCCACACTGGCCACTGGCCACTTGCCACTTGCCACAATTGCAATGCAATGCTCCTATTGTGGTGTCTGCATTGGTCAACTACGAGCTGCTTCCTGCCTGCGGCCGCTGCTGCTGCGGCTGCTGCTGCTGCTGTTTCTGCTGTTGTCCAGGCATTGCCATGACACTCACCTGGTCCATGGCTGACTCTGTCCGATTCTCCACGCAGGCGTCGCTTCTTCCCATGACACTGAGCACAGCTTTGTGCTTATTTGGTTACTTTATGCCTTTTTGCCTGCTGCAACATCGTTGTGTCTTCCTTCCTCTTTTTCTTTTTGCGCCTGCTGCTGCTGCTGCTCTGTCTGATAATAAAGATGACAAAATATCTAGAAAAAATCATAAACTTTGTGTGTATGTTTGGAAAAATAATATCTTGCAGATATAAAGTACCATTTATGTCGTGCTTATATCTTCTTTCGCCAAGTCGTGAGCATACGAAGACGTTGCCCATTGCCTGGTTTGAGTTGCGGGTTGTTCGCTATGCGCCATTCGCCGTGCTGAGTTAACTTGAGCTGAGTCGAATTGAGTTGGTGGCACAGTGGTGCAACTGTCAAGAGAATAGTTATAATTTTCCAACGTATATTCTAAAGAAACATTCTTAAGTTGAAATATTTCTTTAACGAGCTGGGTGTTGTATTTTATGTCTTAATTGTATTGGCAATATTAAATTTCTTTAGGAAACTTTAACCGTCTCCATTTTTAAAGTTTTAATTTCCTTTGTATTAAATGACATTCTTCTTGTTTTTTTCCGGCGATATTACACTGTTCCATTTAAAAATTTTAAAGAAATATTTTTCGCAACTTCTGCGTTTCACTGATTTCACTTCAAATAATATTCAACACTGTTTCCAGTTCAGTTTTTTCCTATCTTACTCACCTCAAAATTCGTTCTGGCTCCACTGTGCACACTGCACTGCAACACTTCTTCTTCACATGACGGCGGCGGCGGCGGCCAATTGTCCAATGCAGCGTCAACTATGCCGCTGAAGTCACCACGGCCACGTTGTCGTTGTCGTCTAGAGCCAATGCAAGCGGGGCGCATCTAGAATGGGGAGAGTGTAGAAAGGAGGAAGGGGGACAGTTTGAGGATTGGACCAGCGCTGCAGATATTGCGTTGAATCGTCTATTGAAGTCTTTGTAGTTGGCTTGTCTTTGGCCATGGACGTTGGCTGGGCCAACTTGGCTGGCTGGGATCTGGTCGCCTGGTATATATGCTTTCATTACGGACTTAGTTCCCGTCACAATCAGTTGTTGGCATCGTTTATGCCGCATTGCCTCACACACAGCTACGACAGAATAGAGCCAAGATTGTGGAGAACTAGTTGCCTGCTTGCCTGCTTGCCTGCTGCTGTTGCAGCTTCTTCAGCAACGTCTTTCAACTTATCTCAAATGCACACATACACATATACATATATATATAGACAGTGCGATACAGCTGCAAAGCCGCACACAATTTGCATGTGGTACCCTGTACAACACCCTGTGCCAACAGAGTCCCTGCTCGCGTCGTCACCCACTTCCTTCCCTGCTGCTGCCTTTACTGCCGCATTGTACGTGCATGTAATTTATGCGTTTAGATAACACTTTGCTAATTTTGAATGGCATAAATTTTTTTCTCTCTTTACATTTTTTCCTCTCTCGTTTTTTTTTTTTTGTGTTTTGTTGTATTAGAAGCGCTGCCTGCCATGGCGTGCCTGTAATTGTGTGTGCGTGTGTGTGCTTAGTTATTTTGTTGTGTTGGTTTTTTTACTCTTCCATTCAGCTCCGCGTCTCTTTCTTTTTGCATGCCGTGCTTATGATGATGTATTGATTGTTCGAGGTGTCAGATTTGTTTTCTCAGCCTACGAACCTCGTTTGGAGCTGCTCTTCGAGCTGGGCCTGTTGCTCATCGACGTCGACGTCGTCGTCGTCGTCGTCATCCATATCCCACATGCACATGCTCTTTGGCTGTCGTCTTGCACTTTTTTGCGTAATTAAAGGAAATATTTGAGATATGCCGAGATAATAGTGCTGGAATGTTGTTGGATTAATTAATTGAAAATGAGTAGTGGACCAGACGTCGGACGACGAAGCTGTCCATTGGCTTATTTGGCATCAGTTTCGCCTCTACCTTTACCACATATGGAGCAAGCTTGGACCATGTCGCCCGTTTGCTTATCAGCGGCAGCGTTGGCTTTTTATGGCCAACACAGCAGCCACTTGAGAGCACAGTGCGACAGACTGACCACGAGTTGGAAGCTCCAGCACACCGGACACTGGCCTGGCGCATTGTGATTAATAAGGATTTTCAAGTCGTTAGCCGCGAACGCTCGTCGCGCGTTTTTTTTTTATAGACACGTCTGCGGGCAAGGCGCAAGGCAAGGCAAACGAAGGCAAATTACCGATTTCAACAATGTCGCTCAAGTAGCTTAACTTTAACTTTGACAAGGGCAAAAAAGAACGAGAAAAGAGTGCGCTAGTCGAGTGTGACTGACTATGAAACGCCCTGTATCCAACTTGGATGATCCTCAAATATTCTATGAATTTTGCATTAAGTCATTATACAGAATTATGGGCAATGAGAAATAGAGATAATAATAGAGACATAATTTTTGATATTATTTGATTTAATTATTTTAAGATCAAACATTCTCAAATGAAGCCAATACTTTTATATTACACAGTTTTTTGGAAACATATCTATTGTGTAAGAAGAGAATTGGAAGAATACCAATACACTGATAGATTCTCGATATACGTATCTATATGGGAAGCTGTCTACCGAATTTGTTGTCTCTTGTTCTCCAAGATATGCTCGAAAATCGATACAAACCTGAACTGGCAGATTTACAGAATGAAGTGCACTTAGTGAGTTTATCGGGTTAGCTCGTCTTCCTGATAAAGAATTTACACAATGTCATAATACCCCTTTTAACTGGTTTTTAATAGGTACAGGGTATTAAAGGAATCCAGCAGCAACAAAATGTTGATGCTTGAATAATGATGTGATAACCGTAGGCATAAACTGGCCACCGCAACGTAGGCCAAGTGACTGCTAGGGGATCGAGCTCTCTTTCTCGCCCTCTCCCTGGGCAACTGAACTTTTAGCTAGATACAATTTAGCAGTGGCCAGTTGTACCAGTGCGCGGGAGCACTGGGTCCATCCTCTCCATCATCGCGTCGCAGCTGCATTTTCTCTATAGGAAAGAACAAAAAAAAAGTAGAGAAAAAAGTTGGTTGCTTAAAGTTTTCAAATTATTCTAAGTAGGGCAGCGGCGGCAATAGATTAGTCTTGGGGGAAATGTTTCCTTGGGCTGTGCCCAGGATTAGACGCGAATTAAATTCAAATTAAATTTTGCTTAAAGCGCATCAGAGTGAACTGATACGTAAGATAAGTCAATTGAAATTACAGTCGAAGTCGTGAAATTGTTTGCTCCTTTAGATGGCGAAAAGAATTGCTTAGCTGAGTATAAAAATTGAAATTATTTCGTAAATGGTTTGCAAAATTCAATTATTTGGAAAACAAATTGAGAAATTGAAATGTAACATGGAGGAATATATTTGATGATGGCGTTTACGAGATAACTGATAATAAATACATTAAAATTTAAAAATATCTTTCTTTAGAAGTGTAACAGGAATTTGAAAAATCTCTAAAAGATTTCAAATACTAATTTATATATTTTTTTAAACTGGTCTGTTAATATTAAAATTAGAATCGTATAAATCAATAATTAATAAAGTACTTTTCCCCAAATAGGTATGATTCCTGAAAACACTGTTATGTATAAAATGTTAAAAATCTAAATTATATAGTTAAAATGTATCCTATATATTTTGAAATTTACGATTCTGACCGCTTTTAGTGACAACATAAACATATGTCGGTCAATATTTGTAAAAAGATCTTTTATCTTAATGTAAAATAATTATGAAAAATTCATTAAGAACTCTCAAATTATGCTAATAAACCGAAATGCCCCCGCCAAGTGTAGGTCACCCTAAAATGCCGTAGTAAATTTCAGCTGACTTACAACATGTGTAGACTTTCAGCTGTCACTGTCGCTGCGGGACGGCTGACCATAACCTAAAAACTGTGTGGCTAATTAGAAGAACCAACATAACCCACCAAAATAACATAAAAACCGAGCAAGCAACAAACAGCTAACAAAAATGCATGCTCATAACGTCAAGAATGAAAAAAAAAACTGCACGCCAGTTTGAGGCGGGCTTTCTTTTCTCACTGGATAGCCACAGCGTGAGGAGGTAGCTCTTGGCAACTCGGTTGCATATTGAAACCCACATTTTGTTAATCATATGCGGCACTAAAACTCAATCAAATTTCATTGCCGCGGCGTGCACAACTTACAACGAAATCAACTTTTAAAACGAGCGGCAATGCATACTGGGAGAAATGTTCATTTGGTATATAAAAATAAAAATCTGTACAAGAAAGAAAGACCATTTCAAGAAGTAACAGTTACTATAGGGGACCGAATCTGAAATACTCTTAACGGCATTATAAAACAAAATTTTAGATTATGATTAAACGAAGTAATGGGAAGTATTGCAATATATAACTATATAGACAATAAACTAAAATGCATCTTCTTAATAGGTCTTATTAATAAAACAAAAAATTACTCTTGAAAAATCTGTGATTCTAGCCAACTTTAAACTTTAAACTAACTTTAAACTATATTAAGCTTTAAATGTTTATCAGATTTAACGAACAAAAATGTAGTTAAGATTAGTATCTATCGCAAAAATTTGTATTTTAATTTCCTTAATTCCTTTCTCAAAGCGTTACACATTTGGTCCCAGATATATTATACCCTTTGCTAGAGTATTGGAAAAAACAGTTATATGTGTGTGGGGAGTAGCTAAGACGAAGCTCACGTTTGTCTTAATTACATATCAAATATATCGCCATGCTGATTGATCCCGGCAGCAACTAACTTGGGCCATAAAACCAACATAAATTTTGAGTTATAAAAACGCATGTTATGCTGCACTTAATTAGCGGGCGACCTCTGAGTCAAGACATGGAGAGATGCCGATGAGTGTCATGCCCATATGTGTACACTCGCAGACCTCTCTTGTCTTTTGCCATAAATACCAGAGTCATGCCACAGATACACAGATACACTAGAGCAAGAGAGGGAGCCTCTATAATTCACACAATTTGCCGCTGCGTGTGCCGTTGAAATCGTGCGACGATGTTGAGCTGAAAATGTCAACAATATAACACACTCCGGTACCAAAATTAAATGGTGTGAATGAAATTTTATGCCGAATCATGCGTGGAAAATGATGAAGATGCCGACAAGGAGCACACAGGCCGCCAGCAACAGCAGGAACCCTAAACAGACATCGGGCTACCCAAAGTGCGTAGCACGCTTAGTTTGAAATTATACTGCGGGCCTCATTTCATTTGTTGATGTTGCGAGAGACAGACCGCCCCGACGCCCAGTTGGCCAGTTGTCACGAGGAGTCCATGGGCCAAGTCTTGGCACATAAATGCGAGTGCTTATAATGAAGACGCGTACGCAAATCGGGCGCAAAATTGAGTTGAAAACCATTTGAAATTTGTGTTGCCAAAGTGCTGCCAAACAAACAAAAATAATAGAAGTGAAAAAGAAAAACAATTATAAGATGAGTGGAACAGAGACCACAACACTTTCAGCTAACAACAACAAACGCTTCTAAATGGAGTGGAGGCCCCATTCTTGACGCCCAACGATGATGACAACTTTTACAACGATGTCGACGTCGTCGACGATACTTGAAGTTCTTTTTGAGTAATTTCATCTTGTGCGAGTAGTTTTGATGTTGATGCGACGCGTTGTTGGCTGGCATGGGAAAATAGGTTTCTGCTCAGTGAGGTCGGCACCAAGGGAATTTTTTTTTTTATATATGTATATATATTTTTGAAGAGCATTTAGACCGAATTCAGTGAAGTATAGCAAAAGTTTTGAGTGGTAGAGTTGTGTGAATCATTAATAAAGATGCTTGTACAACGAATTGAATTTGAATCTGTAAAATATATTGGGATACTTGAGCAATCACTTCAAATATATATATTTAAGCAACGCAGAAAGTGGAATTTCTCAAAAGCCATCGAAGCTAAAACTTTTGTTGGTAATCAAAAGAAAGGATAGTTTATTTTAATAATAAATAGAGAAAAAAATGTAGAAATGTTATGAAAAGAGAATACAAAAATGTATTATTATGAACTATTCCCTTAATATGCTTATATCCATCTTCTAAACATGTACATTGAAGTAAAGAACAAAAACATAGTAAATAAAACCAAAGATTATATTTATATAAAGATATTATTACTCAATTCTTTTAATAGAAAGGTTCTTTTCAAGGAAGAACAAAGATCATATTAATATGATATTATAAGAACGCAATTCCCTTAAACAATGAATTTCTATTCCATATTCTCAAAAACAATAGAAAATGAGCATTAGAAACGAAAAGCCGACTCGTATTACTTGACTCTATCTCCGGCATTTGAAGCGGCCTTTAAGAACTATGCGGAGCCAAACTACATTCAACGACGACAATTAAATGATTCATTAAAAATGACAGAGGATAAATTGAATTGAGAGTTTCGGGTTGAGAAGGAGCTGAAGTTGTAGTTGAAGTTGATGTTGAAGCAGAGTGCGAAGCCTCTGGATGTTTCAATAGAATCAAAATAGTGGTTGCAATAAAAGAGGAAGCCGTCATCGTTGTTGTCGTCATTGCCATCGTCTCACTGACAGCCCCAGCCAAATGCGTGCCAGCAGCGTTTTATTTCGAGAAAGAGATAGAAATGAAAGTAGTTGTCGTTATCCATGTCCGTGCCCGGTTCCGTTTGTGCCGTACGTGCACAAGTATTTTGAAAAACTCATTTAAATCGGACTCTGGCGTCGACCCGTTGCCACTTGAGGCAAAGAGAGAAGTTTCTAAAAAAAAAAAAAAACAAGTTAAAACGTTGCAGTTGGAAACTCCCGACTTCGCATTACTCTGTTTCCAGTGTAATAAAAAGTAAAAATGTGTGGAATAGAACATTCTAAATAAGACAGTCAATAATTAAGACCGTAGCCTTAAAACTTTGAAATATATATAGATTTAGATTTCGATAGATTTATACATGTTTTGCCAGGCGGTATCCTGGGGCTGCATTTCATAGACATAATTTTTCAATCGACAAACCATTTTTAATGACGCACTGGCTCCAAAACCTATAGCTAGATTTATCTAGAGCTTTCAAGTTTCGAACCCAATATACTCTTTTCATGTAGGAGCAGAGTATAAGAAACATAGTGAGAATCGAGCGCAAACGGCATGCAAACGACAAACGCTGCTGACGCTGACATTTGATGCCAAATTTTCAAGTGGAGCGGACGACCAGCAGCCCAAACACTTGAGGAATTGCCGCCGCCATCGTTTAAGAGATGATGGCATGAGATATACTCGACTCGACTCGGTCGGACGGACGGGCGGACTGCCGACATTCAGAGTCGTAAATATGAGGCACAAACAAAAGGCAGGAGGCAGGCTGAAGGAGAACTCAGACTGCCAGACTGTGTGGCAGGAGGCAGCAGAGGAGTCAAGAAGTGAAGCTGCCGTGGACGAGGACGTAGACGTGGACGTGGTCGTCACATTAGTATACGGAAGCCCGAAAAAAAAAAGAAAAACCAAACGCAAACCAATCTCAACAGACGATGACAGCGAGCAGAGTGTAGACACAGGGAGAGAGGCAGATCAGGCGGCAGATAGCAGCAGGCCGTAAACTGGCGACTATGAAGATATATTAGGCAAATAGATGGATGGATAGCTGCATGGATATAGATGGTTTCCCTCTGTCGCAGGCCGGGAAAAACAATTTTAAGAAAATGTTTGGCGATGCAAATGCAAATGAAGTTTGACTGCCGAGAGACTGAAAGAAAATAATCATAAAAAATGATATCAGCCTTATGAACATGCTGTTGATGGCGATTATTAGTGGGGACTGTGAAAAGCAAGACGTGGTTCTATTTTCAAGTTTTCTACCTGTCCTCAAAAATCTCAAATTACACAACAACAAAAAATATATATAAATTTATTACAATGGATACAGAACAAAAGATGCGAATAAAATGTATTTGCTCTCAATGTGGGAAACATGGCAAATGTTCTATGTGTTACAGTGGTGCAAAAAAGTTAACGTACCCTCAACTAAAAATGTTTGCCAGCTCAGCCGCATAAATACTCTCCGGGGAGTTGTTATGTGTGAATGTCGGAAAACGCAATGTTGGCCACCCGACCTCGTCTATCGTCTACCTCCTCTATCCCCATCCCCATTCCCTTTCCCCCTAAAAATATGCGCGTATTCGCGTTGCGTTTCGTTGGGTTTTCGATATGCGACGACGACGCTGGCGACTCCTGAGGGGCATGAGCCTTCGTGCTGGTTTCATTTTGCACCTAGGGCGAATCTTTTTTCCGCTGAAGGGTGGCATGGGGGGCGCCACCCAGGCAGCTGTTTATGAAATACTCCTCGTACTTGCGCATGTACGGCAACATGTATTTATGTATGAAGCGAATGAAAATATAAACAATACCAACAACAACAACAGCAATAGCTGGAACAGTGGCTGCAACAAGAAAAGCGTGGCACTTGCCATTTTTGTTGTTGTTGTTGTTGCAGCTGTAACAAAGGCATGCACTGAAATATGCTGGAAAACCGGGCGAAACGCACTGCGCGCAACAATTTATGGGCAACATTTAAAAAATACATGCTAAATTGTTTGCGGCAGCATAAAAAGTAGCCAAACGCAAGAAGTGAGGGGAAGCAGCAGCAACTGCAGCGCTAGAGTGAAAAGGGAAGTCAGGAGCGGACGACGGGTTACCAATTGCAATGGTCGCTGCCTGCATTTCTTTGCATAAATTGCAAAATTTCAATGTGGTTGCTGTACACGTTGTTGTTGTTCTTGTTGTTGCCGCTCAAGGCGCTGTGCGAGTGGCAAGTTGAAGCTGCGCTTAGGCAATTTGTCATAGGTGGAGCTGCTGCTGGCAGTTTCACCAATTGCTATGGATATTGGGATAAAAATGCATCTGTATATTGCTTAAAAACACGTCACTGATTTAAGATTCCTTTTGAAAAGCAAACCTTTAAAAGAAAATAAAAATATTTTTGATTAATCTCGATTTCGTACGCACCGAAAATGTTTTCGAGAATTTAAATGTATTCAATTAAATTGAAATTCAAATTTGAATTTAAGAAGAAAAAAAAAATGAAAATAAATTAAATAAGCATACGGTATTTAGATTCAGTTACTTGAAAATTTATAAAACACAAATGCTACAGGCATTATATTAAGATAATTGCAAGAAATTATGCATTAAAGCCTGCTCACCAGCTAAAATGTTAAATGATAAATTTATTCAAACAATGCATAAATTCTAAGTACAAAATTCTGGTTTTTAATAAGCATATCTATTATATTGAAAAATCAATTAAAACATGTGTTGCTTTTGCAAATTAAGTCATTCATTTTTATATTTTCCACAAAAAAATATGAAATGAATATTGCACATAATATTATAAATCTCTTAATAAATAATTGAAAATCCACACAATTATAAGCTAGATGGTGTATATTATTTAAGCTTAAGTGTTAATTTATATGATTGAATCATTATTTTGAATAAAAAAAAAACAGCTTTCAAACTCATAAAAGAGACAAAATGGCAATTAAGTGTAATTTAAACCTGTATAAATTCAATGATAAAAGCTGTCTCACTGGGTGCATAAATGCACTTCCATAAAATAGTTCTGAAAAAATAGAAATGAAATACTATCGAAAACATTTACAAGGTGCTAGTAAATGTTGATCTGCCATCTCTTTCTATCTCGCTCTGGCTGAGCTCTGTCAAGTTTGAAGTGCACACGCCCAAACAATTTTCAGCACAAACAGCACACAACTTTTCCCAACTCTGTCTGGGCTTGCTGCATGGGGCGCAAGGGGTACACAAATCTGCCAGTCTGAGATTACCCCGTAGCCCCAAAATGCATTTACGCCAACTCAAGTGATGCAAATCTAATACGAGTACTCGGTGCTGCGTTGCAATGGCAAAATATAAACCTCTCAAGTGCAAAAACCATTCAAAAACTAAGCTAAATTTATTTAAGGAACATACACACACACACACACACACACACACACACATACAGTCGAGCAGCTACCGTCGGTTTTTTCTCTCGTCGTAGTTGTTCCTATAGCTGTGCACATTTCACTTAACTGAAATAAAAACTGAAAAGAAAAGCCAACGCAAATGCGAGCAAAGCCCAACCAAAATACGCCACAGCCATTGCCATTGCAATGCGCAGAGCGAAGAAACCAAAAAATACTGCACCAAAAAAAAAAAAAAAAAAGAAAAAGGAACAGTATAAAGAAACCAAAGGCAACACCAACAAATGTCGTCAGCAAAGTTGGGGAGTCGACTGTCGGCAGTCGAGAGTCGGATCGCTGTGGCAGGAATAAAATTCACGTGGTAGCGGCCATACAGAAAGAACAAGAAGGTTACACAGGTGCCGAAGATTAAATACTCTTGCAAAGCTATGAATGTGCGATTTAATATTCTACTTGTGCAGGGTGCTCTATTTTTTAGAAATTGGATATAGTGAGAAGCTTGTTTTATTTATTTTAAACCAAGCATTTTATTATAAGGAAGTTATTAACAATATTGATTCTGTTTCTAAACAAAGTAATATTTATTTAAGTATTTTTGTTTTCAACCAAACACGTTTTATGTATAAAACATAAATTTTCAACCGGCTATTACTTTCAAACTTTAAATTAAACAAAAAACAACTCCCTTTTTACCAATCATTAAAATACCGGCCATATAATATAGTATCCGAACAATGTCAAAAGAACAGATCTATGCAAGACAACTATAGACTAGCTTGCTAAAAAACAAACGACATTATCTGATCCATATAAGTATTAACTTTATCGGGTCGGAAATGTCTCACTTTATGTAACGAAATATATTATACTCTTTGGAAGGGCATAAAAAGCACGCTCGGGAAAATACGTTGGGATCCAGGTGTAGTGTGGCGGGGCAGATTCTTTGTGTGGGGTTGGCTGGCTGTGACGTGTGCATGCAAGGTGCTCGTATAATGCGTTGTGCGTGTTAAAAGATAGTTTCACCCGGCTCAAAGCGAATGCCAGGCGGAGCCAGTCAGCCAGGCAATCCGCCAGCGAGGCAGGCAGCCAGTCCGATATTCAGTAGCAACAACAGCGACAGGTAGTTTTACACATTGAAAAATCCCAAACACCATGACACCGAGTTGTTGTTGTAATTGTTAGTTGCCGTTGTTGCTGCTGCTGTAGAGGGTTGCGAGTGGAATTCGGCGCTGGGGCAGCTACTGTGTGCAAGGCACACTAATGGGTCTAGGGATCAAGGCAAACGCGAGACAAATGCAAACAGACTTGGGCCAAAACGTTTTTTCAGTTACACTCAGCCAAATGTTGGGATTGATTACTATTTATCAAATATATCTTTGCTATATATGTACATGTATATTATCGAAGTGAATATTATATTTATTTCAAGTTGTGTGAAACGTGTCTATTAATAAAATATGATAAATGTTATCAGCATTTTATTGAAAATTAAAAGAATTATGTTTGATAACTGATAACTTATATTTTGCATAATTTATTAGTGTTCTATATTTAAATAAAAATATTATAAATTGAGAAGTAATCTTTTAAAAACTAGATGTTCTCACTTTTTAAATTTGTCTATTATTTTCATAAGTAGCGTATCATCTACACGAATTCTCTCCGTGTATTGGTTAGGATTGCACTTATACGACATGGCTGTTGCTGTTGTTGGGGTACGTATATTTCAATTGTTAAACAAACGTTTGGGGGCGACCCTGCACCAAGGGCCTAGGCCGGTCCTATCGAACACCGGCAACAAAAAAGCAACAACAACTACAACAACAGCTATAAGAACGTTCCATTTTTATGCGCGTGCTTGTTCTCACAACTCAGCTCGCACCTCGCCAGCACCCCGGTCCGCGGGTCTCCCTTTCGGCTTACATTTTTTTTTTTGTCGTTCCGCTCCTAGACAAATATTATTGTTCCCAACATGCCGTTATTGCATATTTGCCTTAAATATTTTTTGAAATGTTGCCCCGAAGTGTGAATGAAATTAATGCGTTGCCAGCGTTTGGTAAATGGGAAGAAAAAATGGGTAAAATTTCATAAATGCGTGTGTTTCCCATATCATTTTGAGCGCTAGAATGTTTTGTTTTGCTGTTGTTTTTTCATGTGCCATGTTTTTTTCTCACACAGATGCGGATACTCAGATACATTTACAGAGGCACAAACTAAACGTTATTAAATGCAGGCAAATGCCCCGCTGCTTGTCCCATGCCATTTGTTGTTGTTGTATGTGTGTGTGCATTGGCATAAAAGGGCGCAAAAGAGCTGTTGGAATTTTCTTTTTTACTTTGAGTGCTTATATATATAATTTTTTTTTTTGCCTACATTTAGGACAGGGTCCCGGTACCCTTTACAGCAGGCAAGGACACGGGCACAGTGGTGGAAACGATTTCAAAACACTGTTTGAATAACAAAAATTTTATATTAGCTAGTTAATAAGTAGCAAAATGCGGAATGTATTACTATGAGGCGTTAAAAATTAAACGAATCTAATTTCTATATATATTTGTTGAAGAATATCCACCTTCAGATTAATGAATTCTGTAATGTATCAGTAATAAAGTAACAACTTATACATAATCCTTATATTGAAAAGAAAATAAAATAAAATCACCAATCATAATGAGATATCTTGTGTTTTTGGACTTTTGATAGAACTAAAGTTTATAAAAAATTTTTTTTTGCAAAGTTATTGCAACTCAAAAAATATTTAAATATCTCAGTTTTTAATATGATCTAAAATAAAATGTGTTTTATTTACTAGTTTAGTTGAAAGTACCCTCCGAAAAGATACATTGTTTGCCGCAGAAAAGTTGTTTTAAATTAGCCCTCAATTAACTTCAAAACTTGCAGCCGAAAATAGTTTCACTTCAGTGGACAACTGTTTTTTTATTTCAGCTTGCGGCTAATTTATGTGTTTCCCCCTCTAAAACCTATAATCACTTCCATGTGCAATAATCTCCGTATTGTAAAGCCCAAACACCTGTTCATTTCATGCATCACTTGGCCAGGCCCATTGAGGAAAGCTACGGCCACTTATTGACTGATGTAATGGGCCCAGTTTTCAACACCTGTTCGCAGCTGCTCGCACCACTGTGCATGGGGCTCTGCGCGCTGGTCTAATGCTAAGTAGCTTTAACGCTGCGGCGTTGGTTTTGGGGTTGGGTATTTGGAGGGAGGGGGAAAATGGGGCGTGGTGTATTTTTTATAAAACGCTTGGCACTACACAAAATGCCGCTGTAAATGCTACTAATTAATGAGGATTTAGTAAAAACTAAACAGTTGTACGAATAGAATGTGAAATGCACATTGCACAAACGCCGCCCCCGCGACATATTTCAATGTTTTTTTTCCCCTCTAGAGTTGTTTTTTGAGTGCCTTAAAGTATTTGCATATAAATAGCGTTTTAAATAGTTTTGGGTGCACACAGAAAACACATAATTCTACGTATTTGGGTGCATGGATATGGAACCTAAATAACCCCAGCCGCAGATATTTCGAGTATTTCTCGTGTTTGTTGTGCGGCAATGAATTTCATTACGTCGCGTGCGAGTTCAGGTTAAAGAGCCTAGCACACACACAGGACGCGACGCCTGTGTAAACAGGAAACGAGCCTAGGCACACACACATACACACACACAAACACCCACACACATAGAGAGAGCTGGCACACACCAGAGGCCAGGACCTCTGAGTCGGGCATTTAACGCACAAACAAATGTAATCAATGAAATTTTATGTGCAACAGAAACGCACCTCGCTGAGGGAGAGGTGCCTGCTCTGGTTCGGTTTTCGGCTCTACTCATGTTTATACTTAGAAATGATTTTGGATTTTGTTGCCTTGGCGTGCTGCTTTTATTTACACTCGCGTTTTATGCCTTTATAACTTTATTTGGCTGCCGCAAACAACAATCGCAGGTCTCAGATACAAATTACAACTGCGGCGCGCAAAAGAAATTAAAAAAGGATTTTCCCTCTCTCTCTATTTCGAATACACTTGCGCACGGTATTAAAATTTTTCACAAAATGTGTAACGCATTAAAAGTAAAAGAGATACTTTCAGTTCTTATACTTAATTATTATCAGCAGATACGAGGCCATATTATCTTGACCTCATATATAGCAATCGGTTAAAACATGAGTTGTTGCAAAATTGTGAAAAACACAATTCTACCACAAATATTAGTTTTTTTATGGTTTTATAGATCTGTTGTTACATCTGAAAGTGCATATAATATTCGTGAGCCCCAAGGCAACTCTTCCTCTTATATTAAGTCTTAGCGCCATGGCTTTATATATACCGTATTATATTTGTATTTGTACTTTTATGTACATATTTGCTACACCTTTTGTGCCCAGCTCAACTAATGCAAATATTTCACCTCTTGCTCTCTTTTTGCTTTTTTTTTCAGACATTTGTTCGTGCGTCCATTTCGGCTAATTGCTTTGTGTTTTTTGTTTTTTTTTTTTTGCTGTTGCTGTCGTCGTGTTTTTGCTTCTCTGGAATTTGAGTTAAGCACAGCCAAGGATCTCTGACGTTCAACAAGGTTGGTATTCATTATAATATGTATTCTACTTATTTGTGTTTGATATTAGCAACAACAATTTGGGATTTCTTTCTCTTATTGTCGTTTTTCTGTTGGTTTTTTCGGGTTTAATTGCAATCTGAATGGGCCCTTTAATTATTTAGGATTTAGTTTGGGTAGCTCGTGGGAAGAAACGGCATAAGCTGGGAAATTGAGTAAACAAATCACTTATTGTTAATCAAAACGCAGCTTCAGTTTCACTTGAAGTGTAATCAAAAAACATGTAATTTAACTGGCAAAAGTAATTTGATACAGACTTGAAACGTAATTTGTTTGTCTTTAAAGGACGTAGTTTTTCTCTCGACGAAAATAATTTAAACAGTATAGGCTGTTATTGAGGAGCTAAAAGAGGGTTAATTTTTACATATCCAATAAACATAATATTAAGTAGTATTAAAACTGCTCATTTCATTCAACTGAATTCAAACCATAATAATATGTTTGATTTATTTTATATTTTTTTTATTATTTATTATTAAGTATGCATTGAATAAAAGTACTGGATTTATTTTATTGTTAGGCACTTTGTGCTTTGTATTCTTGAATGCTACTTACAAATTCTACGCGTAATGTTTTCAAATATGTTTGTACGCAAAATAAAATTGTATCTTGTAAAGAACGCACTTTTACATAAAATCACTTGAAAAAAAAAACAAATAAAATTTGTAATTCGTCACCATACTACTTACCTTTAACACTTTAAGTTGATTCATTTTCCGAACTTATCGATTGAATATGCTGGCAAGGGCAACGCAACAATCAGAACCGAAGCCACTCACATTACAATTGCAACAATACGCATCTTCAATCTCGAACTTTTACTGGCCTTATCTTGGGCAGAGCTAAACTGCCAACTAAACAACCATAAAAACCACTGCCAAGTTACCCAAAACGAAAACAACTTTCAAGCACTCGAAAGCATCACAAATCACTTTAAACAGCAAGGACAAACTTGACACACACACACACACGCAGAGAGAGAGAGAGAGAGATGGGGCGAGAAAAAACTTCTTTAAATTGTCTCTACTCCGCTCCAACTGCTACTCACCTGGCACGCCCACTTAGTAGCTTAGCCGTAGCTATTAAATCTCGGCACTTGCTTCTTTTTTTTAGGGTAAAGCGGTCGTCGAAATCGTATATCTGTAAGATATACAATCACTTAAATCGCTGAGCGGCTAATCCGCTGCCGCCTGGATTTATCATACATCAAAGTAGAGACGTAGAACTCAGACGTTGGCTGGAAATTTGGGACACCCCCGGAAAATGTTGGTGTGCTCGCATTTCAAATGCCAAATATCAGTTAACAGACAGACGGACGGACGAAGGAAACAAATCAATAAACCTCAACTCATATACGAATACAAAACAAAATAGGAAAGGCATACAACCAACCTAGAAGGCATATCAAATTTTTTCTCAATTTTTTTTTTATTTTTTCGTTTCTCGTTCTTTTCGTGATTGTGATTGACGTCTCTTTGCTGTAGTATGGAACCGCCTGCGGGGCGGAGTTCAACTTCGAATTGGAAGTTCTTTAGAGACATTCTTTCTTTTCCTTTCGTTATTTTTCTTTTTTTTTTTTGATATGCTTTTACTTTCGATTTGGCTTTTGTATTTTGGCATTTGTGCTGATTAGCCCAGTCGTCAGTCGGTGGGTGAGTTTTCGGTTTGTTTGGACTGTGTATGAGTGGTGCGGCTGGGGTTGGGTGGTTGGTGGCTTGTGTAAACGAAAAAGAAATCAAATGTTGTCCTTGCTGGCTACGTCTAATCTCTGGAGCATGCTAATAAACCAAGCAACTGAACGGGTGGGAGTTACAACCCAACTCTACTCATACTCTCTCCCCATGCCCAAGTAATTTCATGCAAATAACGTATTATACGACGACAGCAACGCAGACTGTACGTGTTGTGGGTATAGAAAACGGCCTCTGACAATGCCTCAGACAATAATCATAACAACGGCAATGCGCAGACGACACTGCCAGGGGGCGACATTGTTTGGAAGGGGGCAGAATTCGGCGCAATATTTGTCAATAGCCCGGCAACAATTGACAACAGAATACAAAAGGCACAGGAAAAATACTAATAATAAAAAATACAAGTAGACATACTTCGAAATGGAATAGCCTTGCAAGCATCACATAAATAAATAAGCAAATAAATGTAATAACTAAGTGAAAATGTCGAAAATGCTCGGACCCTGCCTAATAGGTATACAGTGAGTTCGAAATGGGGGTTGACAACAAAGTGAAATCAATCGGAAGTGCAGCTGTGATATTGTTAGGGTTTTTGATAAAAAAAAAATACCGATATTGAGAGTTGGCTAATTAAGATATGATTAAGATTAGCAGACACAGTTGGGCCCGTTCAGAATATTAAATCTGGGTATTACGTAAATGATTAGGACTGACAACTGATTTTAATTCTGTGATAAACCTAGATTACAGTAATTTGGAATCTATTGTCAGTAAGTTCAGTAGGTGAACATAAATCTGAGATTATTGATGTGGATTTTACGCAATTTATCGATTGAATTTCATTCAACAAATAGAATTAAGCGCATTGTTTTTTATATGCTTATGAAATCGAATACTAATATCAATGAATTATTAATTTTATGACATAAGTAGAATGCTAAAAAACATATATTAATGAGAAATTCTAATAGACCAACTGCAGCATATTAATAGTTTTCTTTATAGCCGCTCATTAGAGGCGTAATATTTCTTTTCTACGAAACTCTGTATTACCTACATGAACATGTTCTACAATTTCTGGAGAGCTGCTTGAATGCGTTGTTTAACTGCTGCTTTGGCATAATATATGAGCTCGACTTTAAATCAGCTAGTTAGCAATGCTTTCAGTGCTTACCACGCCCACTTGAGCCGCAGAGCACTCCCACTACTTAGTCCGGCAGCTGCAGTAGCAACAGCAGCAACAGCGGCAGCGCCACCTATCATTCGCACTCGCACGCATCACAACGCCCCCCGACATCACCCACCACCCCCCCTCTCCCCCTGGTCCTGCCCCAATGTCTCGCTGCATTTCTTAATCTGTGTGCGAGCGTGTGTGCGTGCTGTGTGTTATCTACAGAGCGCCACGCTTGCAGCTAAACAATGAAGAACTAATCCACAGAGCATACAAAAGAATAGCTATAAAACTTGTGGGCAGGCGGGGTGATGGTGGGAGTTGAGCATAAGGCCACTTTATGGCTGGCCTTTGCAACAATTGTGCAGCGTTGCATTCAATCAACAAACTTTTTAAAGCGCAGTTACAAAACTCGCAGCAGCAGCTGTTGTGCGCAACAATAGCAACAACAACAACAATAATAAGACCATACAAAGTACGTGCAATACTGAGGAGGACACCAGCAACAGCAGCAACAGCAGCAGGAGCAACAGCAATAGCAGCGTTTAATTATGACAATCAATACTCAAATACACATACACACACACCAATGAAACTTTATTGCCCTACATGGTACACACAGTATGTATGTGTTTGTGTGTGTGCTCATTGCTCATCCTTTGCACCAGCAAATAAAACTTGATTAAATTCCATTGGCGAACGCCAATTTCGCAACTGAGAGAGTGTGTAAAGAGAGAAATATATAGATATGGGCATTGACCGAACGCCTAGATTCCGGTTGCATATTACAACAATCAAACATAACCCAATTAGAAGATGTTTTAAGGTTCACACACTGTGCAAAAATAGCTCTATCTATCTTATTGCTATACGAATAGTCAAATTAAATGAAAAAATCTTTCTATGTATTTTGCGCAGTCAAGGAATATTTTTGTAAATCAAAAGATTTCTATTATTCGTCAACTTTCTAGCTTAAGTTTAACTGATGCCAGCATTTAATGTACGGAATAGCTGCATTTATAAATAATTCATTTGCGAAAATAAACATTTGTCAAATTAATCCTATAAAATGTGAATCTAAAACAATATAAACAAATACGTATGCATTTAGCATAAACAAAATATTTGTTTTATAATTAAATTAAGAGAGTCGTGTTTAAACTCACTAAATTGAAAATTGGCTTTCTGTTTTGTTTGCCACGCATATCCTTAATGCATTTAACTTGAACTGTTCTTATAGCTTATAATATTATAGCTAAACTAAATTCACAGAAAATATAATTATCCTACAGCTTAAGCTTATATTATTCTAGATTTGTTGCCTTTTATCATTACGTATATAAATACATATGCTTTTGAAAAGCGCTTATAAAGGCGTGTTAGGTAGAATCAAGTGTGCTTTAAGCTTACGGATACTTGATTCGGAATATTTTTTTCTTTTCCAAGAATTTTCGTTTCGAAAAACACGTGTATGAGCAAAAATAAAATCGTTATAAGAGGTCTATTCATTATAGTTGCTTTTAATAGCAGTGCAAACAATTTTCTTCCGTGTAATTTTGTTGCTGTTGCCGCGCTGCATTGTTGGCTTGACTCCGCTGGTGTATATAATTGCAAGGATTTTGCCCTGGCTGCTGCTGGCGCAGCTTTATTTGCCCAGGCCTTCAATTAACATGTGCGTCGCGCACTTTCTTTGACTATGCCCCCAACACACAGCTCCAAGTGTATATTTGCACAGCATTATTATTGGTGTGTGTGTGTGTGGGCGTGTGCGTGCGTGTATCTGTATGTGTGTATATGCTAATATATCTGTCTCGCTCTATTTCTCTCGCTCTTTCTTTCTGTAGTGCCGACAATCAAACACACACTCAAAGATTAATCCTGACACTCACTTGCAAACTAATTACATGGCTCTTGGGTCAGCAATAGCAGGCGAGACACCAAGAACTGAACAACACACCCCGCCCCACTGTGCAAATGTTGCCCTGCAGGCAGCAAAATCAAATAAGCTGCAGTCAAACGAACGTTGGCCATAATCAGGTTGCCGTGTCCCCCCCATCCACCAATCCATCTTCCCCCTGGCTGCCTGTTGTTGCTCTCTGCTTGCTGCATGTAAACATCAATTGAATGCAACATTTGATTGGCAATAATTGAAAATAGTTGTTGTACATTAAGAGTTGGCGCAAGCGGGGCAAGGAGCAAGTGCGTAGCTGCTCCTTTGTATTGACTGTTGTCATGGCTGCCTTTGCGTTGTTATGCGTGTGTGTGTGTGTGGGTATTTTATTAAATTCACACCCACCCAGGCAACGAAGTCGTCGTCATCATCTTGTGCGCGCTTGACCAACGCGCCGGGCAACAATGGGGCAGCCGCAACAACTACAATAAATGTGTAATGATAGCCACTACAAATGCGAGCCACCTACTGCCTGGCCCATTCCATCCCCTCCCCTCCTTTTCGTATTTCCCCCCCCCCCGCCCCCCCCAAGGAACACCCAGCCCCCCCCCCCCCCCCCACAGCCCCTCCAGCATCAGTGTGCGTCGCCTTTATTTGCGTCTGTGTGTGTGTGTGTGTGGGTGAGTGCGTCCCCGCTCCCTCAGGTCATTTGTTTATTCCATTCCATCTTTTGTAAACTGTCATTACTTTGTCATGGTCAATCCGTTGCGCTGTCCGCTTTCCAGGAGGAGGGAGCGGGCTGCTTTTGCCCATCTGGAGCAGCGACACCAGCTTGGGCCAATTGTCAGTCATTCGTAATTGGACTGGCAAAATGCTTAACGCCGCTTTACAACTGCAGCTCAGTTAGCAACTGGCCCACTAGATTTTCATTTATTTTTTTTTTTTTCATTTTACCATTGTTTTTATTTGTATTTCTTCTGTGTGTGCGTATATATTCTTTCGGTTTAAAAATGATAAATTGACAGCTCTTATCGGGTATTATGTTTTGCTGCAGCTCAGGAAAATACTTGCGATAACGCTTATCATTTTTTCCTGGACGTTAAGCAGTGTTTGCATTCAATTATGACCGCTCTGAGAGCTGTTAAACACTTGAAGATGTTTCACTGAATAATCGCATTTTATTCTCATTTTTTAAAGAACATTTTCTGAATAAAATTTAATAAACTCATGAATCGGAATCTTCTATTATTATGTAATATAAAACGTGAATATAATATTCAATTAAGTTTTTAAATATAAATTACGCATATGATTGTATTTGTATATCTTGAGGGTAAGCTGTATAAAAACAATTGAAGGTTATATTAAAAACAAAAGAGTCGATATGCAATTCAAGGAATTCAACTTGATAAATTTGCTATTTTTTTTTAAAGCTGTTTTGCAGCAGGGTAGCACGAACAATAACAGTTCAATAACAACAAGAGCTTAACAACAACTCAATTCACATGCATGCCAAATGAATAATTTTAATCTCTGCCCTATTGAAATGAACCCCCACTTCTATTCAACAATTTTGAGTGGCATGTAAAGGTATGTCTCTATGACAACACGGCTTCGGCTTCATCAATATTAATCCGCAATCATTCAAACATTTCATTTTATCAATTGCCCGCATACACAGATAAATTCGCCGAACATATCACATCATAAATTCAAAAGTTAAACACATAATTAAAAGCACTTCAAATGCGACGTCAAAGCAGCAGCAGCAACGGCAACAACAATTTGCAAGCAAATGTATCTGTATCTGCATCTGCATATGAATGTATCTGTATCTGCGCTGTGGCATATCGTTGCGCGTTTGTTGTTGCTGCTGTTGCCATTGTTGCTGTGTTGGTGCATATTGTGGCTATTAATCGCATTACTTATTAAATCAATTAAAAACTTTTTCAAGCGCATAAATAATAACATTTGTTGCCAGCCAACACAGACGGGGAGCCGCCGTCACGGATTCAGATACTGATTTAGCGCCAGATCCCAGATCCATCGAGCGCATAATCTTTTATTATGTTTTGTAATGCATTTTGTCTGGCAGCACTTTTAACATTTTCATTGTTGTTGTTGTTGTTGCTGTTGTTGATTTTGATGTAATTATTCACGCTGCAATTATACGAATCATGGCAAACTTTTGCGCTGCTGCTTTTGCTTTATGTTTTCTGCCATTTATTATGGTGCTTTATATCCTTGGGTTTTTGTTGCAGCTACTGTTTATAATCTGTAATGAAAACATGAACATACACACAGCACACACAACACACACACATACTCGCACAAGCACATTATTATGTGAAATCATATCAAAGGATTGCCATAAACAACATCAGCAAACTCACATTGCATAATGTCATGGAAATGGACGAGTCGAGTTGCTTCTCTGTCAGTCTGTCTGTCGGGCTGTCTGTCCTCGCAGCATCTGCATGTAGTACTGCTCCTATGAGCTGCTAGATGCATCTGTGCCGTAATTTTATACTTTGTTCCCAGCCCCTCATATCAAACTCTCCATCAAAGGTATCTATGAGCTGGCAAATGTATCTGCATTGCCTTTTGGTTCATCATCTTTAGTGCAAGTGGAATTAAACTTTGTAATGAAAATGGTCGCCAAGTGACAATGTGAAAATTTGAGTACACTTTATTATTTCAGCTAGTATAATAGATAATTTGATATGTGATATGTAAACTGATCACACATAGCTCATAAATAAAGAAAATATATATTTATCAATATTGATAATGTATTTAATAGATATATTTACTGATAAATAACAAGTACATGATTTAGGTAATTTACTTATGTATTTTGAATTTTTAAAGATACTAATCCTGTCAGATACTTAACATTGCTTAAAGTACTTAAAAAAAATTATAAAAAATATACAACAACAAATAAACATATCTATTAATTATGTTAAGTACTTTCCAGACGCGTTACAAAGTTGGTAACAAAATTAAGTATACACAATAATGCTTGACAAGTGTATAATGAAATGGAATCAAAGGCAAGCGACAGACAGACAAACTCACTCCAAGGCCCCACAATCTCAAGTCTTCTCAACTGAGCTTTTATCTTGCATCGCATTCGCGCACAGCACAAAACACAGTCGGTCCGTCTCTTTCTCTAACATTGTTGCTGTTGATGATGATGATGCAATGAGGGGAAGCGTTTAATTAAAAACATTTTGTATACACATTTGCTTCCTTTTGGCCTGTTGTTCTTGTTTGTTGCCGCTGTTGTTGTTGCTGCTGCCGCTATTGCTGATGTGGATGCTGCTACTACTGTGTTATTGCGATTCCGTTTGCAATTGCTTTGCCTTTGGTTCACTTGTTAATGATATCAGCAAATTGTTGTTGTTGCTGCTGCTGCTGCTTCTGTTGCGTCTGTTGTTGTTGTTATTTCTGTTTTTGGCTGTTTGGTTGCCAGTTGTCTGCTGCGCTGCTTCGCTTGTACGTTGCTGTGTTAATGATATTTAATGATGATGCCGCTGCTGTTGCTGATGCTTTTGCTGTTGCCACGCCCTACCTGCCCACACACCCCCAGGCCCCAGCCAGCATTTCTCTCATTCTACGTCGCTCAACAACTGTCATTTGCTGCATATGCACATGGAAATTTGTTTGTCTATGGCGTTGCAACAGCGTTCGATTGTGGCCTGGTCTGGCTTTTAATATGCACATCTAAAATCTCTACCACACCATCCCAACCCCTCTCGACCCCCCTCCAAAAGCTCATATATCGATTGGCAGACGCCAGTTATTGCCATGGCTTATGGTCAGTTCGCCCCGCAGGCCACAATCATTATCAGTTTTTGGTTGTCGGTTGTTGGTGGTCACTGCAATGGTTTCTTTACATTAATACACACACACACACACATGCACAGACTTTACACTGTGCAATATGAGCATGAATTTTGTAAAATTCTCGAATGTTTCACTTGTTGCTTGGCTTTGTATGAAAGGCTCTAATTGCTCTTGGTTGACCAAAGAGTGGTCTAATATCAGCAATCAAAGCTGTAGTTGTAGGTGACTTGATTGATAAACCTGCATTTGTTTACCTCAGAGTCATAAATTGAAATTGATTCAATATTGATGTGTCTCTGTAATAGCAACTAGTTTTGAATTTTAATTAAAAATGAAGAAAGATGAATGACAAATTGAAACGTATTTCATTTATTTTCTATACTGTGACCAAATTCATCACGTAAATAAACTGAACTAATGACATATATAATGTTAAAAAATTGGTGTATTGCATACTTCTAGGCAAATTACTTTCAGATTTCAATTAGATATTAGCGCGTCATAAGAAATTAAATTTCTAAACTAAGTTTTTAAATTGCTGATTAATATAACAAGAGCAAGTTCAGATGATTGTAAAGATTTTCCGAACCCGTCTATTTGGTAACAACATTAATTATTGCGGTGGTGTGTCAATTTCAACAATATTTGATGTTCTAAATAAACCTACTGCAATATTTAAGCGAAACCACTTTACCCTTTTTAACAATTGGTTACAATGTGCTGAGGGTATATAAAAAAACGAATTTCCATTTAATTCGATTTCACTCAGCTTTCAACATGTTTTCTGTCAATTAAAAGCGTGAAAATAAAACCAACGGTTTTGTTTTTCAATTTACACAGAAATACAATTGTGTGCAGTAGTTGGTAAAGATAAATATTATATATTTACCAATCCATCGCCCGCTCAATAAGGACAATAACAACTGATGTCTCACCTGCAGCTGGCAACAGCCATTAGCTACCTGCACTTGATGTCTGTTAACCAACTATTCCCGCATCCATCAACAAAAACCACACAACTCTGCTCTTAATTACAAAAGTCAATCCAATATAAAATAGAAACGCTAAACACCCACACTCCCCTTGAAATCATTCCCGGCCTAGCCCAAACTAAAATACCTAAATTCTCCGCCGCTTTTGCATTTTCAATCTTTGGCAAAAATTTGAACAGCGCCAACGTTCAACTAATTTATGCAGTTACCCGCAGAGAGGCGCGCCAATGCGAATCAAGTATCTATGGGTGCGAGTATCTATGAGATACTTCATGAGCTACTCGTTGTTTTTGGCCTGTCTATTGTGTGGTATATCAAATGCTTGAATCTGTCGCTCTATCTATTGCCCTGGCCCAAGTTTATTTAATATGCGTGTGGCGTCAAAGATGCTGATGATTATTTTGGCAGAGAGAAAAAGAGAGAGGAGGGGGCGGCAATGGCAGCGGCTTAGCTGCCAGCCAGCCTGACAGACACGCCCACAATCCATGCATACAAAAATAACCAATATTGATTTGTCGCTGGTTGGTAAAGAGTAAGGGGGCAAGGGGGAAACGTGGCGGGTGGGTTGTCAACGCCGTTGCCTTTATTTTAGCGAATGCTTTTAATCATTTTGGCTGCAGCTTGACGGGATACATGCATGCAAAAAGGCTGTCATATAACTCCCCCTCACCCGCTGCTCTCATGCTGTGAGTTTATGGCATGGTCCTTACACTGAGAAATAAAACCTGAATGGTTTCAATTTGATACAATAAAACTTTAATTTCTAAATACATTGTGCAAGCACTTGCATTTAGGTCAGAAATTAAAAGTTTGCCATGTTTTCTGATATTGATTTGAAACATGGATTTCTTTCAACAATTTTATGCCGAGTTATGATTAAACTTGTGTTTAATTTCCAGACATAAATCATGATTAAGTTGTTTGAATTTTGTATAATTAAAATCAAAATTAGGTTTCGTTACGCAGCCTAATACTTTATTCTCGCCAGACATGTTTTAAATTCCACATTTTAAATTATATGAACAGCTTTTTAATCTTTCAATAATGACTTTAAGGTAAACGTTTTAGGTTGAAACAAATAATTATGAAGCAAGAATTGTGGAGAAATAATTTAAGCATTAAAAACCAAAATTTCCGCTGTGTAAAAAGCCTTTAATTAATTTATTATTTGTTTTGTCAACTCTATCGCACATTTTGTGCGAAAAGAGTATATTGGATTTGAGGAATATCCGCCTTGCTGTCCGTCTTCAATGACTTGCAATTTTCAATATACCTGTATACCCACTGATATCATGGTAATTTAGAGAAATATTTGAGTCACCAGAAATTTAAAAACAAACTATCCAAAAGAATAATAATTAAAAGAGTTTTTGACTGTTGTACACTTTTATTATATTGTGAACAAATATTGCGCAGTCGTTTATACCCGAATGAAATGCTCTTATTTGTTAATTTTTTTCTGTTTACCAAAAGCCGCCGCCAGACAACCGCCAACAGTCGTTCTCACACTCCTTAAATTGTTTCTCGTTCTCTCTCTCTCGCTTTCTTTCTCGCTCTCTGGGTAAGTGCATATTATGCTGATTATCATTATGAACGGTGTGCCAGACATTAAAGCCTGGGCATCGGCCTCTTGCATATCTCATCTATTCTATTATATGATTCATAGTTGCCTGCCATGCTTCAATGGGCTGAGCGGTTTTGGCACGCTTGATAGGCTCCATTAGGCCTCGCCGCACCACTCGAACTCCCGCTTTACGCTCTTTTCACACAATTCCTATACGAAGTTATCTCTCGCCCGGCCACCGCCTCTTTTCATCCATGTTTTTGGGATTTGTGTAATAAAGCGCAGTCTGCGCACAATTGAAATTTATAATTAGTAGCCAGAAACACACACACAAACGCACATACTAGTTGAATCTCAAACAAACACACACACACACACGCACACGTATGGAATATGATTAATACTTCCGAAGTTATTTGTTATTAGATTACACATAGCCTAGCCTCTGATGTGGGAAGTACCAAAATGTCGACTCTCTTCCCCCCTGTTCGGTTCTATTCTATTCTGTGCATTGTGCGTTTCCATTGTTTGGCAGCTTGTGCATTGTTCCCTCTGCTTTGTTTTCAACTGAGGCTGCGTTCTCTGATAACAGTTTTTGGGCAGGCAAAGCCAAACTTCAAATTGAAAACTTTAATTAGAATTATTGTTGTTGCTGCTGTTGTTCTTGTTGCTGCTGCTTCTGCGGCTGCTGTTGCCTGTCTAGCGTGCATTGTCAATGACGGACGGAAAACGCGCCAGTAAAGTGCCCCACAGACTGCGTCCAAACACTCGCAATGAACTCTGATGCTCACCTTTGCCGTCTGGCAAAAGCGGAATGATGGTTGCGAGGTTAGGTGGCTTATACCAAAAGTTGACGCAAAACTTTGCCTCAGGAACTTGACGCGTGTTCAACATACTTGAGCGCCTCTGCTGAACAGTTGCTGGGGCGCTGCGAGGGGTTTGGCAATGGCTGGTGGCAAGTGCAGTTTTAATAAGTTAAAAGTTTTGCCTTGGAAAATCAGTTAGCCGCTTAGTTTTCTTTGGTTCTTTTTTTTTTGCGCATAGCAGAAGTTCTTGAATGTCTGGGCACGCCCCCGTCCCTCCCTATGCTCACCCTAGTATAGACAAAAAATGGCTTTTATCAATCAATTCAATTTAGTTTGTTGTTGTAGCCAAACTATTTCCTGCTTAATTGTCAATTAGTGGGCACAATTTGTGCACAATATTTTCAGGCCCAATCAACCGAAACGAATTCGATATACTATTTGTAATTTTAGACAAGTTCTACTTGAACCAATCAATACATAAGAGAAAAAATAATATTAGAGTCCAATCAATTTATTTATTAAAATTATGGTTATAAACTATGTACAAGAGTACACCACAAAATTGCCGGTTTGCTTTATTTGCACGACGAACAAAACCCATTAATTAGTTAGGCCGCAAATTAGTGGAACATTTTTTGCACTATTTAATATGCAAAACGAGCCAGAATTTATAATACACTTGCTTTGGGCATTCAACATTTTTTTTTAAAATAAGAAACGCATTGAAAATAACTGTTTCATAAACGCCCATAAATTAAAAACTATTTTTTCCCCCAAAATCCAGGGGCTTGTGGTTTTTTAAACATTCAACTTTCACAACATATCTTTAAATTGTTGAAAGGGCTCAACTTAAATCCTCATAAAATATAATCAACTGCACATCGCGGTATTTAATGTTGTAAATTCCTTAAAACGCATAAAGGGTATTGAATCTTCGGTGAGCCGCAAATGAATTTTTCTTTATTCATTTTTTCGGTTTTATTCTCTATGGTTTTATTATAGTGGTATATATAGCGTAGCTATGAAATAATATTTTAAATCTAATTTGGTGGTATTTGATTAAAATTGCTGTTATTATTGTTTGAACTGCGGTTGGATAATAATTTAGGTATACCTTAGTCAAATTAGACTTGATAGTGCTGTGAATTTTGTAATTGTTGTTGCCAAAAAAGAAGATTTGTTAAAGAAAACAGTTTCCTTACTTTAAAATATGTATATAACATTTTTTTATAGTGAACATAAATTTATTTACGTATTCAGTTATTTATGGCAAACTTAAACTTTTGAGCTAAGCTAATTTTCATTACATTTTTTAATAATATTAATATTTATAGTAAATTTTACCAACATTTTAAATGTTGATTTTTTTCTTTTACATTTTATTTATTCCATTTGAATTTTTTTGAAGATTTAAAGAAACATTAGTCATTATTTCTTCTGAAAACAGGACACACGAGACAGTACAGTTTATTAAAAAAGTCATGTTTTGTGTGGGTGATGTATAAGTTGAGAAGATAAATAAACAACAGTTGAGTGCTTGTAAGCAGAGTAAATATCGTAAATATGTCAACGATCAATTGTCAGGCGATTGCAACACACGAATTCAATGATCTATGGAATGAGTAGTATCCGTGGGTCGCCCAGCTCTTTAGCAACGATCATTTATCAATATTAACGAATCGTTTCCCATTCGCCTTGCCCTCGTGCCACACACCCGTTGAGTGCTTAAGCTCAAAGCGTATTTCAATTTGACCGCACATAAATTGGAAAGCGTTGAAATTGGAGTATTGCCGCGTTGCCATATTGTTCTAATTGCTGCCATTTGTTACGAATAAAATCGAGTGAAATGCGTGTCGTTATTTTGAAATAAGCTGGCACATTTAAGTGGGGGCCCTAATTGATATTAAATAATAACACAACAACAGCAACAACAACACCAGTACGACAACCTGTTACGCAAAATGGTTTTAGCGCTGCTCATATATACATATGTATGCATATATAAATATTTTTTTAATAAATGCAAAGCCATAAATAAACTGACGCCCAGGTACAAAAATGGGGCGAGAGAAAAAAAACAACAACGAAGAAACACGCAAATTAATAAAGAACCCCAACACAAAGACGTAAAAGCCGAAAGAGCTCCCAACGAAAAAAAATCTTTTGTAATTTCTCAAATTTCTCAAACGTTTATCATACGATTTGTTTTGAGTTTATTTCTTTTTGTTTTATATATATTTTTGCCACATATTTTATATATTATTTACGCATATTACTGCCGCCCCGATGGGCAGCGTGACTAATTAAGCAATTTCTGAACCAATCTGAACAGTATTTCGATACCCCCACCTTCCCTCTTCCATTTTGCGGCTACAATTTTGTTTTTACGTGCAGCTCTCCACTAATTATTTATGGCTTTCCTGATTATATATATGTATTTTTTTTTTGCCTTTGTTGTTAATTTATTTTTTTATCGCTATACCAACTTTAATTTTATTGTTCGCTCCATTTGGAAATCCGTGCAGCAGCTAATATATGTATCTGTAGACTTGCCCTACGTGGTATCTCAACTATGTACTGAAGCTTGTAGCTAGTTCCATTGAAAGTCTCTTATAGAATCAACATAATTGTTTCAATCGGGTAAGTCGATCAGCATAAGTATACTTGATTAACATTCCAATTCAGACCACGAAGAGCAAACAACAAAAACGTCTTCTGTACAGATTCAATCAATTCCTGATATACAGAATATTGGGGGAATATTTTGATAGACCTAATATATGTTTTCATATATCCTACTTAGATTTTTTTGAGGCCTGAGAAATATTTGAAGTTTATTAGTTGAAAATGGTGTGGAGCTAAAAACCAATGTCTTTAATAGTCAATGTCTTTCTTATATAATGTTTTATTTTACACAATTAAATTTGTTCTATTTTAGAGTATTTCAACTTCTGTGATACCGTCGCGTAGATATTTTCTTGTGATTTTTTATATTCTTTTTTGTTCGATGAAGTTTAGTGCTTCATTAAGCAAGTCGAACAGTCTTCCACTTTTGTTTTGGCATCGTTCTGTGTGTTTCTTGTATTTTTTTATCAATTGTTGTCTTCGTTCCTTCCATTTTCATAAGCGCGTAATTTACTTAAGCTGCTTTTGGCTTAATATGCGCATTTTAATAGATTTGTTCCACTATCGTCAAGGCAATAAATTATAAAATTCTTCTGTTAACGTTTTCCAAGTTTCAACTCTAAGCCAACCCTCCACACGCCGCTGTCTCTCCTCCTCCCCCCCTGCCTTGTGCTACCTTTGCGCATGCACTTGCTGTGTTTTGTTGCCTGCCAGTTTCTGAAAGCTATTGAAAGCGGCTGAGTGCCTCTAAGATGCAACTAATGATAACGACAGAGCCGCAGTTGAGTTGAGCAGCAGTTGTGCAGCAACTGCTGGCGGAAAAGGGGGAACAGCGGGGGCAACACGATTAAGCTGCTTACCTGTGGGGCGTAGCTTTTTGGGTGTAGCTGCCGCATCAGCGACCTCCACAGCTGACAGCTCAATGGCCGTTGCTCCCTCTCTATGGGTGTGTGTGTGTGTGTGTGAGAGAGTGTGGGTTGAGTTTGTTCTCTGTTGATTTACAGTTGGCTCCATTCATAATTATCAGCATCGGGCGGCGGCATCGTTGCGCTTTTTCACGCTTTGGCGGCTCATTAAAAACGCAGCATTGCTGCCCCCTCCCCTCGCTCTGCAGCCACACCCCAACACTGCACTGGGTATTTGTGTGTGTGTGTGTGTGTGTGTGCCTGACATTAGAGTTTGGCACCAAAGTTATAAATTATGTTGTGCTATGCACAAGATTGATAGCTCTCCATAGGCCTCGACATTGCCAAATGCCGTTAGTTGTTGCGCCTTGTGCCGCGTGTGTCATCGGCCCGTGTGTCTTGTGACCCAGTTAGGACCTTTAATTAGCATATGCAACGCCGCTGCCACGAAGCAAGCATTTGCTGTTTGCATAGGCAAACGCGTTCCGCTAATTTTCGTGTGGCACAAATGCATCTACCTGGCTCTCTCTCTCTCTCTCTCTATCTCTGTCTCCATCTCTCTCTTTCACTTTGCGTATAGCCACCGTGTCCTCGTAGCGCATTTCTTAGCACTGCGAGAGGGAATTTCAAATTTGCGGTCGCTATTTGAAATGCACGCGTAACTCCCAAATTGTGGCAGCCAACGAAGAGGAGAGCTTGTGGGAGAGGTTGAAGATGAAGAGCTTTGCTTGGCGTTAGCTCTCCTGAAAAGACACACGGAATAGTAAATGGGCTTAAGTTATGATGTTTATCTTAAAGTTTCCGGATATTTGATTTGAGTCATGTGGCAACGCCTAATCCGAATTATAATATTTATTTAATATTAAAAGCTACCATTTTAACTATATTTCAGTATATTTAGTACCGTTGGTTAATTGTTATAAAGATTGTTATAAAGAATATTCAAAATATGCCCCAATTGTTAACTAGTTATATAGATACAACCACGCTTGTACAAAACACAATTGTCTTTTTCATCAAGCCTCAAAACGTAGCTTTTGGCAACATAAGTATTGAAAACATAAACCAATCTGTACTAAAATATAAACAAAATTCTGGTGTTCGCTTTTTAAATTTATTTCTTAAAAATGTTGCATAGAAAAAAATCTTTTTTCCTTTTTATTACGCTTTATGTAATAATTTATATATACATAAATACATATATTTAGTTTTTTTTTTTGCAAAAAGTGTTGAGGCCTTTTGAAAAGGTTAAAACTTCGCCATCAACAAACAGCTGGTTCTATGTACTTATTTAGCAAAGCAACACCTCTCATTACTCAGTAATTTTCACGCTGTTCGCTCGGTTCTCTCTGCATTCCTTGCATGCGTTGAGCGCTAATCCCAAGCACATCCATCAACTCTCCTGCTACAAAGCAAATCCAATTCGTTTCAGGTTTAATTTTTTTTTTTTTTGTTGCTGTTGCTGGTGGCAATACACAACAATGGCCTCAGGTCATGCAACAGAGCCAAAAACAAACCGGCCCAATAAAACGCTATACAAACCACTTCAATTTCATGTAATCTCTTTAAATGTGAAACAACACACAAAACACAAGCACAACATAAAACATAAAACATACAACACATGACAAGCGCTGCACTTCAATCTCTCAAAAGTTGTAACAAACAAATTCTTTGCAGGAGAATATAAGAAAGTTAAATGAGTTTCAATATCGAGAGTGACTGTTGTGTCCAGTGCTCCAAAATGTCATTTCATTTACAGTTAAAAATTGTATAAATCTATTAGATGCTGTTGTTGTTGTTGTTGTTGCTCTTGTTGTTACAATCTCACAGTCGGCTACACTTTATTTGATTTCATTACGAACATTTTTCAGCTTTTGTTGACATAGCGCTTTAAAGAGAGATAGCGATAGCAAGAAATGTAAACTTTTGTTTGAGCGAAATGGCACTATGCTCCTTTTATTGCTTTCCATACATACACACACGTATGTGTCTATACATATGTATTTGTACAATCAAACATTGATGTCAGAATTTAATATGCTGTATAAATCGTTTTGAACCATTGACACATTCATGCGTTCGTTTCATATTCGTAGTTACACAGTAACAGTTACAAACAAATGTGTGATTCCACCAGCATGGTATGCTAGCTATGTGATACTCTATAGGAGTATTGAACTTGAACAATCACATGCCAAATTCTAAGTGTATCTTGAATGTCATTTTAGAATTTATGAATTTATGAAATATATATAACAAAATTAAAAATATTTAAAAATGTAGGTTTTCATAAAAAAATATTGCGATGATTTAATAAAAACAATTATCGATAAGTATATAGACAGTATCAATATCGAACTATCGATAGGACATCAAGAGGTGCAGCATAATTCTGTCTCCCAGAAGGCAAAGTCCTTAAAAAAAATTTGTACCCGCTGCCCATTATCACGGGGTATAAAAAAGCAACGAAGAGCGTGACATGGTTGTAATTCTCTGTTCCGATATGAAAAATATTTATATTTACACGCAGCACACACACACACACACACACACACACAGCGAAACAAGTTCTTGTTTTTCACATTTTTTATATTTCTTTGTTTTGTATAAAAAAAAAAAATTGTTTACTCTTATTGCTTTTCGAAGCTTTTTCATTGGTTCACATTTCATTTATTTTCACTTGCAGTCTACTCAACAGAGCGGTTGAATGGGTGTGTGTGTGTATGTATGTTGGTGTATCTGTGTGCACTTCACAACTTAATACACTTTATTATTGAAAATATTTTTTATTACCAAGTGGGCTGTATGAAGCGCTTTCCCAGAATTTGGCCCTGACACGCGGCGCATAGTATACCCCCACAGTTTGTTGTTGTTGCTGATGTTGCTTTTGCTGTTACTGTTGTTGCTTGGCGCATTGATTTGCTGCACTCGTTCCATGAAATACAAATACCGAATACAAAGCACTTCTCTCAGCATCATCGAACTCTGTCCCATTATAAGCATACAATTTATTTTTTTCCATTTTTTTTAATACCCTTTCTCTATTTAAATTAAACGATTAAACGAAGTCATATTCTATGAAAGTCTTTTAATTGGAAGAGTTCTTGACAAAATACATTGCATAGATTAGTTATTTTTCTGCAGACCCGTTTAAACCTGTAGAGAAGTTCGTTAAAAACTAATTCTAGCATAAAAACCCTTTCACAGTATTTATTTAGCTATTTAGCTTATACTTTTCAAGAAAAGCATATATCGAGCTCTAAGTTTTTATATGATTTCCACAGTATGTCCTAAATGTTTGCGCCAAGGGTATTCACTTTTCGCCACTCGTATAAAACTGGTTTTTCTTCATTTTAATGCTTTTCTCTGCTCGGATTTTGATATTCATGTTGCATGTTGCTGACTTTTGAAGTTTTAACAAGTGGAAACTTTTTCTGATTATTATTTTTTGGGGTTTCATACTATTTTGTTTTTGTTTCATCGTTGTTTTCTTCTTTCTTTTTTTGTTTTTTTTATTTGTTGGGTCACAATTTGTTTATTTTAATTTAAATTTTTTTGTTTAATAGGATATTCAGGAAATTTTATCTGTACTGATTATTGCTCAAAGTTTTTGTAGGTTATGTGTTTGTTCTTTTATTTCCTTGTTGGTTTTTATTTTATATATACATATATATGTATATATATATTTTTATGGATTTTTATGCAAATGCTTTGTGCTTCGTTAATGAAGTACGTTTTGTGGCCGGCCAATTCGACTGTTCCCATTCAATTGAATTGTGCGTGTGCCACGCCCACTACAATCCCCCCAGTTTTCGTTCCAGAGCGCATAAATTATGGGCCCACTTCTCGCTGGCTCATTTGCCAAAGTTTCTAAATATATAAATATACATACGCAGAGGATTCGCTCGATTCGCTTCTGTGTGCGTCAGTTTGATAAATGATATCAATTTCTTATAAACTCTCCAGAACACAAGTAGTACAGTATTTTCTATAGGCGTCAAAGTTTGTTTTCGGAATGTGGTTTGTTTTTTGTATTTGCGTCGTTTTGGCGATTGTTTGTTGTGCTGTGTTGTGTCAGTTGCTTTACTTCGTCATTTTCCCAATTTGACACTTTTAACGGCTGCGCACTTGAAATTCAAATGATCCCCGGCGCTTGACAGTTGAGCATATGAATTTTTAATGGGGCATGTGGCAAGCTGTTCGGGGCACGCGAAATCTACATATGGTTAAGCTTATCAATATGCTAATCGTTCAACTGTATGTGTCAAAGTGTGTGGCATAATGGATATGTTAAATAAGGTACTCAGGTGGATTCTGGTCGTTAAAAGATGTCCGCAATATGTTGGCTCTGTTGCCATTTTCTTTTCCATCAACCGAAGGAAAGGGGTTTTTGTACTTTGGAATGGTGGATGAAATCAAAATGTATAAATGTTTTAATGGGTAAATTTCGTTCTAAATCTATAATTAGTAAATTTGTATATCTATAAAATTAGTTACGTTTTTTATTGAAAATCATAGCAACGAATATTGCCATGAAAAATTTCCATGGATAAACATAGATTTTTAATTGAATTTATTTAATAATTAAATATTTTAATTTGCATATACTGGTAAATTTATTTTAGATTTCTTCCAAATTTACGTAATGTTTTTAAGAAATTCTTTGCATAAGGTTGATTTGACGTCTCATAAAGTTATGAATGTTAATAATGGGATTCACGATATCTTTATAATTGTAAGTTTGAGAATACCTTTTCATTTTTTTTTTCTTATCTACTCCACATTGAGAATCATTTATAAAATACATTCGACTTTAAGCCCAATCATTTCAGCTTTTTAGCTGCCAACTTTTACCAATTTCCCATAAACTAACATATCTAACGAGCCAAAAATTAACAAAAAAAAAAGAACAAAAACAAAATAGGAAACCTAAGCAGAACATTTTGATGTGTGGCCAGTTGGCTTCCAGGCCGTCAGCTATTAGCCCAGAAAAACACACATAAAGAGCTGCAACACATTAGCCAGAAACGAAACGAGGCCCAGACCCACCAAGTAGCCAGACGACAGACGACAAAAGCAACAAAAAAAAAAAAAAAATTGCCGCCAGCTAAAACAGTTCCCAGAGTGAGGCAGAACCGAGCCAGGGCCTGGAAAGACGAAGAGCGATGCGGGGCAGCGAACTAGAAAAACTTTTGGACGCTAATCTATAATGCTGTCAGCCATTAAACATTAAACAACTGAAAAACCAAATTTGTAACTCATTAAAAAAGACAAAAAAAACGAAACGAAACGAAATGAAACTAGCTGAAAGTGAGTCGAAATGACTGATAAATGCCACTTGGCTGCTCTCTCGGCTGTCTCATTTGGGCTGCCAAATAATATTTAATTATAAACAAATAAACGCTAGCCGAACAACATTTCAGACCCAGGGGCAACTCAATGGGGTCGTATCTATGTTGTTTCTATCTTTCTTTTTTTTTTGTTGTTATATTTTTTGTTTTTTTTTTGGACTGCTGCTCGTAAAAGGTGCAGAGTGATTAATTATATGTCAGAGGAATTAAATCAAATATTTGAGTTGACACACACTTATACAGCGAAACGAATGGTCTTTCGAGCTCGTCGGCTTTATCTGGCTATACAGAATCACGAAATGCAAATAAAAATGACTTAAAAATGCCATAATAATTTTCCGAAGCGTGCATGAAAAATTGAAAAACCAACGAACAGAGTAGCGAGCGTAGCCCAAAAGATAACACAATTTTCAACCTTTTCCGTTGTTAGATCAGGCAAAAGAGCAGGCAGGCAGCAAGTATGCGATAGGCAGCCTGAAAAACAAAAACAAAAAAAATAAAGAAAAGAAAACATTAGCATATATCAATGCCAAATGCAAATAAATCATCAATAACATTTCTTTTCCACTTATGCACCACTTACAGATACTTAACCGCGAAAACAGAGACCGTGAAGCGACTGCAGCTGCATTTATTTCCATCTATTTCTACATTTTGGAACCAGGCAGGAGCGAGAGTTTTTTCATATGCCTGGAAGCATTTGGAACGGCGCCTTTTGCATAAATTGACGCCGGCCGGATAAGCCGAGGATAAGGGAGCAGGAGGAGGAGGAAAAGCCGAAATGGGAAGGCAAACATCAAGCAATTTTATGCGTTTTTAAAATGCGTCAATTGACTGAAACAACAAAAGCGCGCTCGAGCGTCTGTTGCCGCTACTGCTAAATTCGAGAGAAGCGCATGTGAGCACGTTTTCCAGCAGAAAAGGGCGCCAGCCGCACAAATCAAATACCCGCCGTATAAGCATATCGAATAGGAACCGCAGGACGAAGAAGACGTTGCTGATAAGACGGCACAGACGAGGGCCGAGGCAAAACGCTTGATGGTTTGTTGACGACCAACAAAAAGTTGTTGAGCGTGTAAACATTGGCAGCAGAAAAAGGAAAAAGGAAAAGCCAAGACAGCAGGCAGCACAAAGGGAGACGGAAGGAGCAGCGAGCCACATTTATAAATGCGCTACAGTTACAAATTGTAGCCACAGCTGTGCGTGTGTGTACACATGTGTGTGTGTGTGTGTGTGCAGCACATGTGCTGTAAACCATTTATAAATGTAACAAAAAGCAGACACAGCCAGTTGGGCGCAAGTGCAATGCATAAATATAAACAAAGTTACAAGCTGAAGAAGGAGCTAAGCCAGATCCAACAAAAGCAACAACATCAACACAACCAGGGGACGCTCAACGCTATAAACAAAACCAAAAAAAATCAATAATCTAAAGCGCCAACGAATTACATTTGTAGCTGCACGATACCATTTAAACAAAAACAAGTACAATAAACAAAAAAAAATAATAAAACCCCCAACCAATGTTCAATTGCAAAAAGACCATAGCAATTTAAGCAGTTGTATCTCAAAGATACTTTAGCGTTGAGGGTGTGTCGCGAGTGTTTACAAACAGTACTCGCTGTGCAGTGCATAAGATAAGCGAATTTATGTGCCTAAAATGCAATTTAAAGGCGTAGATACATTTATAACAACATGTTAGAATTGTGACAAGTGCAGCCAAATATAAACAAATGAAGTGCTTAAATACATTTTAGCTAAAAAACATCACAACGAAAGTTAAATCATAGTGAGATACAAAAATTGCTCGTGTGTCTGCTCTTTATTAAACGATAAAAACGCCTAAAATTTAATTTTGAAGTCATGCCAACAACGCCATTCGCCAGTCAAAAATCAAATAGAAAACCCAACGAAAAATCTCTAACGCATTTTCACCTGATAATTCAAAATTTTTCTCTCGATCCAATTCATTTGCAGATAATTCACAATTGGCGCCAACGGAGCCCCACAGTCAAGCAACAACAAATGGAACATGTTGATGCCGGTGCTGGAATACAACAAACACATTGCCAAAATACCAAATTGCAAAATGAGGTCGCTTAGAGCGCGGATGCAGCAACTGCTGCTAATATTGCTGCTGCTTTTTGGCCACAGCGACGTCACACGGGCGCTCGACAATGCGGCCAATAGCGGCGCCGGCTCTGGCTCTGGCGCTGCTGCTGGTGCGGGGGCCACAGCGTTGAGCGGGCCGGCGGGCGCACTGAATGCCAATCTCACGGATCTAGGCAGTCCCGGTGTGTATAATTCGACAAATGGTTTAATGCTAATTATATGTAGAGCTCTGCTGTTTAACTGTGAATTCCCCAACGAAATTTGAGGCGACGCCGCCATTTTGGCAATTTCATATTATGTGTGTGTGTAAATTTCTTGGGCGCATTTCCGGCTTCCGTTTCCGCTGCTGGCCAGTTACCTCGGCAAAAAACTATTAGCCACTTTTAGCTAAATGACCACGCCCAGTCACCCTAACTCTTATATACTTAACAGCTATGCTAGACACACACCCACACACACCACTGGTAAAACACTAAGCATCAATTAACCCAATTTTCAGAATCCATTTTCACCTGACTCGGGCACTGCTCTCTGAGCTTTAGTTTTTCCCTACACTTTTCGAGCTATACTTCTTTCATGTTTTCTTTTATTTTAGGTTTTATTCTGTTTTTTTTTTCCTTTCTGCTACACCCATAGATTATGCAGTTTTTTGTGTTTTGTGTTTTTTTACCTGCTGCCCTTTTACCATTTAGCACAATTTTTTTTAAAGATTCCTTTTAATACTCTGTATTTGCGACTGACTCTTAGAGTGAAAGCTTTTTCTAGTTCATGAAGCAACCAAATACTATAGCGATATAGACTACGGAGAAGTTATTAGATTTATATTATTATTTCTACAATTTTATGTAAGTCAGAAACCCTATGGACATATCTCGGTAATAGGTTTATTTTAACAGTTTCTCGAACTGGGTATCCACTAGTCGGGCACCACCGACTCAAACACACTTTCTATGCTGCACCACCAAATCCCAAGTGGCGACGTCGCCGTTCGCCAAACTTTAATCCCAGAAACACCTTACATACATAGTACATAATGTGGCTCGCCTTCCGGCGGCAGCTCCTTTTGGTATTTTCTCTCTCTCTCTCTCTTTCGCAGGCGCTGACGTGTTTTGTTGTAGTTTGGTTTTGGTTGGATCTGGAGGATTGGATCGGGATGCCCACTTGAAAGCTGCCAACAATGATTATAATTAATCTATTGATTTTAATTTGCAGCTTATTGAATAATTCACATAAATATTACAATTAATTTTTTCCAGCATTTAATATTGCATATTTAAATAACTATAAACGAAATTTTTTGTTCAAAATTCCGTTTATTTTTTTCTCCACTTAGCCAATGGAGCTCATTACAAATTGATGAGCTCTTAATCAGCAACAAATATTTTTAATAAATTTAATTTCAACATGCATTTTTTTACAGTTTGCAGTTTTTGATTTTGCATTTAATCATAAATAATTAATTTTAACACATTTCACAGGATTTCTGTTTCTATTTATCCAATTATACAATTGAAAGAGGTTTCTCCAGATTGACTTTTAGGCTCTTGTTTTCAACATGCGGGTGACATTGACCCGGACAGCTGGAACAATCGCTGTTGAACAGCCGCTTGATTGATTTGCTAGCCAGCATTTCATAGCCCGTGCATTTTGGAGGCAGCTGCAGAAGATACTCTGGGAACATTGAGAAACATGTGCCAAGTGGTAAGTTTTATGGCAAATAATTATTAACCAAAATTTGACATACATTTATGTAGGTGGCGACCTACACAACTTCCACAACTACGGGCTGGACCTTTTTCGAATCCGGGAAACTTTATGAAAGCAAAATTAAAACAACCTTTGTAAAGATACAAATGTAATTTATGCATATGTTAAAAATAATCTTAATAATTATAATTTAATAGTTATCATAAATTGATGAATACGCTAATGTTTGAATCTATTACAAATATTGTTACATTAAATATTGTTAAATAAATTAGTATACTAGTAACACATTTAATTCATAATTTATTAACTTTATTTAATTATTATAACTCTTTTTAAATAGCCTTTAGGTAAACTATATGTTTTTCATATCTTTTGTGTCATTCTTAAAAATATTTAAGATGCTATTAAATAAAACTGTTCAACAAATATTTTTAGTAAAATTGCAAAACAAACGACTTTTTTATGAATACCTACAAATGTATTTTCTTGTAAACTAACATAAACAAAATACAAGTTTAATAAATGAATTGTATAAATGAAAAATTGCGCTTTTCTTTCCACTGATGCAAAAGTTTGAAAATACTCATACTCATTGAATATACTTTTAGAATCAACTATATAAATTAAGTACTTAATACCTAAGTATGTGTTTTCGCAAATATGATTTTAATTTCCCATTAAGCACTTGCATTTTACAGTTTATTAGTGCATACAACATTTTTCATACACAGAGTATACAATAAATATAAAAAGCAAAGCGATCCTTATGTCGTAGTATGTTTAGCGATTTCATGTTAGGCTTCACTCATCGAACGGGGCGGGCAGGAAGTCGACTGCAGGCAAATGCCTTTATAAAGATAACGCTCGGCCTACGCGACTGCAACGGAGAGAAACGTGTTTAAAGCCAACTTTTAGTTCAGCCTTTCAGCTTGTTTTTGTTGCCTGAGATACGGATTTTATGCGTTTGCTGCAACTTGAAAGCCAAACAAGGCGCAGAGATCGAGTGGAACGAAAGTGTTGATAAGGTAAGACCAAGAGATAAAGTCAATCAATCAGTTGAGACAGCGTCTTTTTTAAATTGACTTAATTATCTAGACTTGAGGTTAAAAATAGCAAACTACAACGAAATTGGTAACTTAATATGCCAATTGCCTGGGCACAAAGCAACGACTTGGCTTACGAACATATTTAGAGCGCTTTGACACTACTTTGAATGGGTTTTATTAACAAATTATACAAAATATTTGGACAGCGAAACAATTTGCTGTGAATGACAATAAAAGAACGGGTATTGAATTACAATGGGCATTCAATACAAACTGGTTTACAGACTTATCGCAGCTGCCTTTGTGTGCTAAGAGCATTTCAAAATTTATTGTTAAATTAGCTTGAAAATTGTCTGATCAATTTTCTAAGCCAAAACTTGGCAAATTCCAGAAACTGCAAAAATACACGAAAACTTTCACGCTGCGTCCTTTCAACTGCCGCACACAAAACTTGCACCCAAACAAATAGCTGGCCATAAGAAGTTGTTCAAATATTTATTTACTTTTTCAAGTTGTTGTTTCTTTCTTTACTCTCCTCTTATTTTTTTTTTTGTTGTATAAATCCTTGGGCAAAAGTTGGCCGCTACTTTTTGCACCTGCTTTAAGTTGCGCTGCTGCAAAACTAATAACAAATCTTTTCATTAGTTGCGTTAGACAAGTTAGTTAAAAAAAAAAGTGCACTCTAGGCAAACAAATTGGAGTCTATATACGGTGCTGCTATGCTTTTAGAAAACAATAGAGCAGAACAAAGAAAAAACACAAAAAATTGACTAAGCCAATAACCAGGCAGCAGGAGGACGAAAGCCACAGTTGGAGTTAGAAACTGACTGCAAGTTGGCTAAAAGTTGCTGCTACCCTAAGCATAATGAAAACATAACATTTAGTTAGCACTTGTATTTGTTTTAGGCAGACAGAGGAAGAGGGGAGATGGCAAACAGTTTTCCATTAATAACTCAAAAATGTTTTGGCTTATATAAGTTCAGCACACCTTTCAACGTACTCGAGGGATGCCAGCTCGCAAGTGTCCTTTAAAAAGTTTTATTTTTGCTATTTTTTTTTCCATCGGTTGTTGTGCAAAACAAATCAAAGGAGTTGGCAAGTTGCTTTCCCATTCTATTGACTTGTTGGGAAGGGGCGGACAGTACAATGACTCTAACAACAACAAGGACAAGTCATGACAGTGGCAATTAAAGCAACAAAACGTTAAGACCCAAAGAAACAACAGCAACAACTCTGGCAAAATGGGTAAAAACTCTCGTAATAAACGAAAATTATGATGATTTTCTATTTGCCATCGCGTTTACAAAATCATTTTCAAAGCCCAAGCGCGAAAACAAAGCACCATAAAAGCAATTTGACAAAGAAACCCAAAAGAGACGCAGATTAAGACGGAAAACCCGAACAAAAAGAAATTAAATGGCAGGAAAATATATATATATTAAATGATAACAATAATGTTTATTGTCGCAAGTGCGTTAAGTGAAATCATTAACAGCTGGTTTAGCTGACACTATTTATAAGAATATGACCCTAGGAATGGTCCAGGAAGTTAAAGAAATAAATGAATTAGATTATGGCAAGTACTTCAATTATTATTGTATAATATAGGTTTATAAAGTTGGGGTCACAGCTGATACCAGCAATACCATTCGCAAGAATGTTTCGATAAATATTTTTTTTCCGATATTTTGGAAAATCCACATTTGCTTTTCACGTCAATATTGTCATGTTCTAAAATGTATATTATAATATATTAAAACATATTCATAATCAGGTGTGTTTTTGTTTTTCTCAAGGTATTTGAAGGTTCTTTTAAAATGAACGTAGAAAATAAACAGCCCTGGAGTTTCTTTAGGAGATCGAAAAAAATTCGATACAGCTCGATCAGGGAAACACAACGATCCCTGATCGACTTCTTTATCTATATAATATTCGTGATGATGGCGTCATATGGTAAGTGACCATGAAAGACTATCGAATAATGCTAAACAAGGCAACCTGCAGTGACGCATTCAACCCATAATAATAGCATGTACTATTTTAACGAATGTATTAAGCGCCATGTGGTTGACCGTCAGACGATCATCGAGCCGGGATTGATAAACAAGTTCATTGAAATCGATTCATTGGAAAGATATTGGGATTTTGTTTTGTACACTTTTTTACCGTTTTTGAATACTGGCGACTTTAATGTGGATGATTTACAGTCCATTTACAAGTTTGCCAACGAATCAAAGGATTTAAACGAAATAGAATGCATCGTCGATCGGACGGTAAGGCATGGAAATGTGCTGATCGGACCCCCACGTCTAAGGCAGATGCGGGTTAAAGAAGGCACCTGCCAGAAGAATCCAACTTTTTTTAAGCACATGCAAAACTGCTATGGCCCTTATTCCTGGATCGATGAAAACCATAATAGCTACCGTGGGAAGAAATGGAAGAGCATATGGGAGGACAATGCGACGCCGATCTTTGGCAAAATTGAAGTGTATTTGGGCGCCGGATACATAGAGAACTTTAGTTATGACAAAGACGAGAACGTGAAGCTGGCTGAAACCCTGCGCGACAATAAATGGATCAATCGTGCCACAAGGATTGTCATACTCGAGCTCAACTTATACCACATTCATACTCACTTGTTCGAAAGCGTACAGTTAGTAGCGACCCAATCTCGACTTAAGCAACCTAATTGCCTTTTATCTTTTTATTTATCTTGGGACGGGATAACTGCGAAAATCGATACCTCCCACAATTTTAGAACTACAGTCGCAAAACTTGATAGTTAAATTGACAGTTAAAGTTCTATTAAACTCCTATAAATATGAAGCCAAAAGTTTCCGCCACGCCCACTTCCACTCTCACAGTTTATTATTTATTTATTAAAATGTTCTATCATTTACCTGCAAAAAACTGCCCTACGTGGATAAGCTCTGATTAGTTTGATCAATAATCTGAAATCTATCTGCAAGGGTATCTAGTCTTCGACACACTGCAGATAATTATTATCTCCTGTTATATATACTATTGGTAATAGACCAACCCGTCTCCCACAGACTGCTGGTGGAGCGCCCGCCAACTGGTGGATTTGTGCCCAGCATTTATTTGCATTCATTTCGACGTGAGACGTTCTTCACCGATCCCTCGTTGACTATGGCGACTATAACGTGCATATACTACTTGATGGTCACACTGTATCTTGTGAGAGATATTATACTTATCGTTGAAATCGGTTTTCGTAATTATATAGCCAATTTTGTCAATTTCATGGACACTCTGTGTTATTTGGTGAGCACGCGATCTAAAAGTCTATTTCTATTACTATAACTTGGCTCTTGACCCTCAGGGTTCATACATACTTTTGGTGTTCCAGGTAATACAGTACTTTCACATTCAGATTATAATGAAGGATGTGCGCAAATGCAACAAGTTCATTAATTTAGACTGGGCTAATACGCTGTCAACGATCCATAACGATGTTGCTGGAATTGTCATATTTGTGGTCTGGATACGTGTGGTTTCGTTTTTGAACTTGAATCGAACAATGATGATATTAATGAGGGTGGTACATAAGGTGCGTGAGTTTGTAGCTGAAAGTTCCTCAAAGCTCTATAAAGCTTGGAAATATTCGCTTTAAGCTGAAAGCTCTATAAACGGACTTAAGCTTTCACTTAAGTAGTTGAAAGCAATTTTGAAAGCACATTGTTCTAAGAAAAGCTCGATGCTCGAAGCTAAATTTCAATTCATTTCTATTCTGAAAATCTTATATTTTATCCAACATAATTTTTTTTTATAGAGCATCAACGAAATGATTGGCGCTCTTTTAATTTCGTTCGCCGTTTTTATGGCCTACGCAGAGTGTGGCATGATCTTCTTTGGGGGCAACGATAAGAATTTTTACTCGCTGCAAAGCTCAATGCTGACCATGGTGCGATGCGTTGTGTGCGCTTTTAGCTACACGGAAATGAGGCATCCCCACCAAATAAAAACCTGTCTATATTACATATCTTTCGTTATTGTGGTCTATATGATGCTGGTTTCTAGCTTTCTGGCCATCGTTAATGGCACATACGATGAGGTCAAATCCTCGGCGATGACTCGCCCTACCAAACTGGCTCTTGTCATTCGATTGTTCTTCAGAAGCATTTACCATCTGATGTGTGGTGCTATCAGCCGCGAGCGTAATCAGGACTTAAAGTACGACAAGGATTCGAAGAAGGAGTTGGCGGCCGATCAGCGCGTGAGTTCCCAAATGGCAGCCCACAGGGCTGCCATGCGCAGGGAAATACTCCAGTGAGTCAGCCAACCAATTTTCCCTCCAACAACTTTACTTGAACTCACTTGCTTTTTTTTAACGCAGAAATCCCGTAACTCTATCGCAAGCCGAATATCTGCCCGGTCGCTTGGAACGGTGGGTGGGGCATTAATATCCGACTAGAGATTCAATTGATTTAATTTGACTATTTACTAACTGTTTTACAGTGCTGAAAGACGTATTCACGCCTTGGAGGAGTTAACTGGCCCATTGTTGAGGCGCCTTTTTAAGTACTATAACCGATTGCAAGTGGAGCGCGGCCTAACTACGATTCAGCTGGAAGCTGAGGATAATGAATGAATATCTTTACGTATTTTAAATTTGAAATTCATTACTTTTTTGTTGTTAATAAGTTATTAAGCCAAATTTGTATGGTTTAAATTTAGCAATCGGCAACCCTTAAACAAAACCACCCCACACTACCCCTTTGCGTCCTGCACTGCTGAGCTCGTTATGCGCTTTGTAATCTCTGTTTATGTGCAATAATGCTTTTAAGTAAATATGAAAAAATAAATGCGAAATTGGAACGGAAAGAGGAAATGGCGCACAAACTGAAATATGAAAGCGCAAATAATGTTTAAACAATTTGTTGTCGTTGCGTCTCATTAAATGGCCAGTCGCCAAGTAAAACCCAACTCCCGATGGAGTTGGACGTCCACTTCCATCTGGACAAGTATGGCTTCGGTTGTCCTTATAATTTGCAAAACTGTGCACAAAAGAGAGAAAAAAGGAGGGCAGAACGAAGGAAAATAACAACAGCAGCAGCAAAAAAGGAAAGAAATTAGTAATAAAATGAAAAGCAAAGTGAAATGGCCGGAGGAGTCTGGGCGGACAGCGAACAACTTGTTGCTGCATGTGCTGCACGGGAGCAGGATGCCACTTCTCGTTGCCAGGCATGCTTGTCATTTCCTGCGAGGCGTCGGTGGTGTCAGAGTCGACGGCATCGGCATCGGCATCGGCATCGAGTCGGGCTTTAGCTTTAGCTTTGCCGTTGCCAACTTGCAACTGGCGACTGACGCTTCCTGCAGCATCCACATTCCCAGCGCGATATTATTATTGCTCTTGCCTTCCTTTTTATACACACGCAGAGAGGGTATTATTCCTCAATCATAAAATGTGTAACGGTTTTTACTTGCACGACAAGACAATATATATCTCATATGTTGATATTAGGTATTAAGGTTTCTCACACAATTTTTCCTTATTAATAAATATCAACTGTAGATTAAACATGTTGATTAAAATAAAAATTAAAATAAAATATATTGATATTTTGCAAGCAACTTTTTATATCTTCTGCATATATGTAGAAAACTATCTAATTAAAATCTGGTATAGTATTAATTTTGAAAGCAAGATCTATGATTCTTAAAATTCCTATCATATAAAATAGATTCTATTTATATAAATTATATATCCTTTTCTTAACTAATATGCATATATACATATATACTTAATAGAAACAAACGATCAAAAAGTTTTTTAAGTTTTTGTATAAACAATATTTGGTTATTTAATTTAATGGTTAATAACGTTTTATTTGTCGAAAATCAAAACTGGTTAATAATATTTTGGAGCAGATCTAAATACTATAATACTATATCATAATATATACATATACGTATATACATCTAGAGAGTATGTTAATCATCTCTCAAAACACCTGCGGATATTATTATAATTTGCTATGAAATACTTTATGCATATCAAGGAAACATCTCCTTAAGGTATATGTATTTTGATCAGTACAGCGAGCTGAATTGATTAAGAGTTTTGCGTCCAACCGTATTTTTCCATGCAAATGAAGTCATCTGTGAGTCTTATATTGTAATAAACGTGGAATAAACGCGTATTTTTGCTGCAGGCCTGATTGAATATTGAAAATTATGATTTATACTTCATGCTTCTATCGCAGGACTTAATAAATCGACCAAAAATTCTGTTGTTATTCCAAATATGGGAATATATCTAAAAATATGTAAGGGTATTTAAAATGCCCGTTAAAGCTTAGAGTTATTTTTTGTTGTTGTATATTTGTTTTTTTTCTTGTTATTTGGTGCTCGGCAAAATTATTATTTTTATTCTAGACGTCGTGTGGCAAGTGGCGAGTCTGTTGCCTGCCCGTTACCCGCCGCTTCGTCCTGCCACTTGAATGACTCATTAAAAGTGATTTCATTTTTAAAAACATTTTTCTCGCTGCGGTTGCTGACGGCACCGTCGTCGGTCTTAGCTCCTTATCAGCAGTCTGAGCCAAGTTCTTTTGCCCCCATTCTTTCACTCTGTACCTATCTCTCTCTGTCTCTCTCTGTCTCTCTCTCTCTCTCCCACTCTTCCTATGCTTGTGCTGAAGTCTTTTATTTAATTTACTTGGAGTTTACTTTTTTAATTCGCTTAGCTACTTTTGGCTTCGCTCTCTGCCTTGGCTCGACGTATCGCTTCCTTTGTGCGTAAATCCTTCACTGAGAAAGGGACATTTGCCTGCCAGATAAGCGTTCTGAGTCACTCGGAGTTGCTGCTGCTGCTGCTGTTGTTGTTGTTGTTGTTCCTGTTCTTGTTGCTGCTGCTCGTCCAGCTGCCTAAACGACTTGACAGTTACTTTACGTAATAGGATACAAAATTGCATTGCTGCTGCTGCTGCTGCTGTTGGTGTTGGTGTTGGTGTTGTTGTTGCATCTGCAACTGGAACATCAGCAACAGCCACTTGAATGTCGCTTGTTTGCCTTTTGTCAGCTTTTTTACCTAATTCCCCAGATTAGCTGCATTATGCGCCACGCTGGGCGCATAATAACAACCAGCCCAGCCATAGGCCCAACACCCCTAAGCCCTCCCCCTTTCGCCGCCCATGTTGTCGTCACTGTTGCAGTTGCAGTTGCAGTTGCTGTTGCATATGTGAGTGCCCACTTGAGCAGCAACTGCAACAGCAGCAGCAGATGCGATAAGTGATGACTACAAAATGGACTTACGCACAACACGCTGCGACCTGCTCTCGGGGTGGATATGGCGACAGTTAACGCACTGAACAAAAATTATGTAACAAATGTTAAGAGTTTGAAAAACAAATATTCAAATTCAAAATTAATTCATTAAATTATTCAGCAAAATTCAGTTGAAACAGCAATCAAACGATTTTCCATTAACAGAAAATTAAACGTATTCTAAATTTGTATTCCAAGTTTCAAGTATATAGCTTCAACAATAATTTTTTTTTTTTTTTGTTTCATTTACACCTAACTTTTATGGTTCTTTTATTTAGTTTAATTTTATAAATTTAGAATATTTACATTTAAATAGGGTATCATGAAGTACGATTGCAAATTGTCTCTTATTTACATGCATTACATTAAATGCATCTTCAAGGTATTTGCAATTCGATCACTTTTGATAATGTCTTGTTTGTCTATAATCGCACTTAAAACATACCAAACTTTATTAGGGCCGTGCCTGTAAGTTAATTTTCTCAGTGCACACAAACAGGCACACACATAAACACACTCACACACACACACACACACACACACACACACTCGATTACCTTTCATTGCAGTGGGCGTTTGGCAGTGGCCAATAAATTTCTATTTAGCCACGAACAGCGACTGAAATAGGGGCAGGCAATAGTGCCGGGTGGCGGGGGGATTGAGGTACTAACTAACGGCTACTGTCAGGCCGCGAGCTGAGCTCCAATGAAGCGGCACGTGGAAATGCTTATAATTGCATCCGCGACTCCCTCCGGTGCTGGATCTGGGGCCGGCACGGGGCACATGCAGCAATAATTTTGACGGTTGATTGATCAAAGCAACAGCCGGCGATGCGATATTTGTTATTGTTATTGTTGTTGCTGTTGTTGTTGTTGTTGTGTTGACTTGTCTTTTTTTTTTCGTGTTTAACAGAAGAGCAACACCAGATAGCTGCTTATTTACTTAACTTGGTAACAGCTATTTTACATGCCTTTCATTCATCAAGCGCGAACTGCAGAGTTGAGGGTTGTTGCAAGATACAATTTACTAGATACAGATACAGATGCAGATGCAGATGCAGATAGTAACTGGCACAGCAGCTGACTCGCTTAACTGGCCCTCTGTCGCTGTGCCTGAACTCCGCTCAGCTGCAATAAATCAAATTTTAAATCGCCTTTGAGCCAAGTTAAATTGCCAACCGGAAGACCGAGATGCGGGAGTACCAATCCATTATTGATTGCATACTATGCAACACTTTTTCAATAGTTTGAAGAAAGTTTTTCCGCTGATTCGCACAATGTATTCACGGATTAGTAGCTTGGCCCCTTGCAAAAAAAAAACCATTTGTGATACTTAAACTTGGACCAAAAATAATATTAAAATTACCCATTGAAATTGAGTAAAAAAGGGTAAAATGGTTTTGTTGAAATGTATGTAACAGGCAGAAGGACGCATCTCCGATCCCATAAAATGTATATATTCTTGATCAGGACGACGAGCTGAGTTTATATAGCCATATCCGTCTGTCCGTCTGTCTGTCCGTCTGCATGAACGAAAGGATCTCGGAAACTACAATAGCTAGAAAGCTGATCTTGGTCTCATTCAGTTCGTAAATATCATCGCAGAACAAGTTTATCATTTTTTTCGATAAATTGCTCCGTTTTATTAATATCGATAAAAATCGATAGCCACCTTTCTTTTTCTTACAATATCTCAGAGACTATAAGAGCTAGCGGCAACAAATTAAATTAAATTATTAATGCGTTCTGTTTGTGTAAACCAGACGCAGATTTTGATTTCTTCGGATTTTGGTAACCAAAAACGAGTGTAGTTCAATTAAAACATCACAAACTAAATGTATACATTTATTTTTATTTCACGTAAAATTTGGTCTTAATCTAATTTGATACTTCAATCTTTAAATTGATCAATGAAACTAATTACTTTGTTATTTCTTATGTCCAACACATATTTCTGCCAATGATTTTATGTAAATCTTTCTTGGGGTCATACAACAATTTCCAACACAAATAACAAATCGAAAATGCATTTGAAATTGTCAAATATAATCAAAAAGGAGAAAGCACAAATTCAGCTACAGATAAAAAAAAGTTCTTCGACAAATTCGCAACATTGTCGCACAGCAATCAAAACAAATATAGTTTTTGTCTTGTATCCATGAGCTCTATAAAAATGCAATATACCCCCAATGTCTTGATTCCTATGACCTGATCTACTCTTTATGCAAGCCATATACACAGATGCACACACACACACACAAACAGACACACACACAGACACACACAGCCATGTTCCGGGTCAGTCGCATAGACAAGTAGACAAGGTAGCGAATTGTGGGCAACAGTTGCAAACGGTTGAGGAAAAACAAAGCCACAACGCTGTGGGTGCGCACGTACGAGAGTATCTGAAAGATACACAAAATACACACAAAACACTGAGTGCGAGTTGTGGGCACGGATTTTGGCTTAGGCAAATGCAGCAAATGTAGCTAATAAAACAATTATGCAATGCAGCAGCAGCAAGAGCAGCAACAACAGCAGAAACAACAACAACAACAATCGAATCGATGCATTGTGATGGCCTTCCACTGCCAACATCATCATCTTCATATTCCTCGTCAGCGGCATCCACATTGTTGTTGCCGCTGTTGCTTTTGTATGCCATTGTCTGCCTGCCGGCCAGTAACTGTAACTATGCGAAAACTAGGCGCACTACATGTGTGCGTGTGCATCTATATATACATCTGTGTGTGTGTGTGTGTGTGTGTGTGTATGATGCATGAAAAAGTATGCCAAACAATGGCGTCTCCAATGCCAGGCCACAAAAGCGGCTTCGCGCCAGTCTCCGGCCGGGCCTCTGTACCGGCCCCGCCCACCCGCCTAATGCATGCGAAATGAAATGCAAGCGGCTCATAGCCATCAGCTTTTGACTGCGGCATAAGTTACATTTCGGACACCGCCCGAGTTAGCAAAATGCCCATACAAAAGCGTCGAAACAAAACAAAAGAAACGTGGCATTAGAGTAGGCCACTCACAAGTGCAGAACTGCAAAATATCCTACATATTTTACATTCTTTAAGTATGCATGTTTGCATAACCGTGTGTTTAATTAAGACTATTCATAATTATACTCGTAAAAGGCATTTGTTAAGCTTAAATAATCGATCTCTGAAACTGAATACTTTAGATATGTAGATTATAACTATAACGGATAGCTTTTTAAGCATATGAATATGAGACTTTCTTTTATTTTATCCTCAGGTTTATATAGACATTTTTTGCTTTAATTAAATACCATAATAATTAAGTAGTTTTTCACTTGATAAAATGAGAGTTTGTTTCAGATACAACCAACGAAATTTGGAATCTTAAAATCGAGAAATTAAATATATTTGCTATAAATCATAAAGTTAATGTGCTTAGTCAGATAGATAACAGATAGAAGATAGATAGAAGATAGATAGATAGATTAACACGTTGATTAATTTATTTAATAGACTATTTTAGTAATAGAGTATCTTAGTAAACGTTTATGCCAAACTTTCTGAAACCGTCCAGTTTATACAATACATTTTACTGTATTTTTTCTTTTTATAGGAGACATGCCAATCGCTGGTAAAAGATATCTTCACATTCTACTAGCTCCTAAAGTCTTAGACCCTATGTTATATCTTCGCCAGGGTCTGGCGGCCGTATGCTTTTCAAAAAACATATACCCGTTTTTGTTTGGTTTTTTTGGTTTTAGTAAAGGGTATAGAAATTTTCGTTGTAATGAAACTCGCTCGCTGCGCTCATCGTCCATCGTCCAACGTCCAAAGTCCGTCGTCCGTCGTCGCATGTATCTTTTAGATAATCTTCATTTCTCGTTTGCGGCTAATGGCCTGGCACTGGCACTGGCACTGGCAGTGGAACTGGCCAAGGCACTCAAGGATATCGCCTGGCGTTGCTGTTTCTGCTGCTTTATGACCATTGGGGTACGCAGCACTCCACTATCTTTTTACTCTTGGCTCTCTTAAATGGGACACGTTGCGGTTTCCCTCTGCGTTGATGACTAAGTGAGCCGTGAGGCCAGAGCCGAGTTTTGAAGCCAGTTTCAATGCATTCGGTACTTGGTACTTTTTTTTTTTGCGGTTTCACATGCCCAGATACACACACAAACACACACAAACACACATGCCGAGGCACACTTATACCAATCTCACTCTTTTACACACACGTGCATATTTAGAGATACTCAAAATGAGATACAAAGATACATTTGGACTTCCTACCATTTTAGCTGTTTGGCTTGATGGGCGGCACACACGACGACACAACGTTGCGCGCAACAGGACGGACAACCCTTCAGACTGAGAACCTTCTCATACTCTCGGTCCACAAAACGCAGTCATGGTTCCGATTCACGACCAGGCAGCTTCCTGGGCTGGGCTGGGCTGGGCTGGGCATGGCGGCGATAATGCTGAAATGTGTGCCAGCAGGCCGGTCGAGATTTTTTCTTTTGCTTTCTCGTTTCGCCTCGTTTTCATCTTCGCCAAATGTGCATTGAAATTTGAGATATTTGCCTTGGATATTACTACAAAAGGCTGGGCCCAAGGAGCGCCATAACCCGACCCAACCGTCATCTTACAGTTAAACGCATCTTTTCTTCAGTTCATCTTTGTCTGGGTTCTCGTTGCGGCCTCTTGTCGCGTGGGCGTCTTTTAAGATTGGCTTTTATTTTGGCATGCCATGAGATCTTTGGCGACGACAACGCCAACGACAACGATAGCAACATTGGAATGTGGCTGCGAAGCGGCTTTCATAATTTTCATAAATTGCCTTTGTCTTAAAAGTGCCAAACAACATGGGCTGAAACACTGGGAGCTGCAGCTTTTATGTGGGCTCCAGATGTAACTCTTATTATTGTATGATATTCAAAGAACATATTTTACTTTGATGAGAGTTAAAAAAATGTATTTTTGTTTTCCTACAAAGAACTAGCTTACAATGCTACAAAACATTTCAATTTTAGGTACTTTTTATCGGTTAAATCGCAATCAAAATCCGAGTTGGGTTAGCTTGAAAAATACATAAGGATATATTCCCGGAAAGGTCCAATGTGACCAACATACTAAAACTGCTTTTCTTTAGTAAGTATATACATATATATGTAAGTAAGAAGTATATAGGAACGCAGTCGGATGTAACCGACAGCGGTATACTCGTTCACAACTAAAATATAAAAAATATATAAAATACAAAATCAATCAATGTTTATGTAAACAAATATAATTTTTTTCATGCTTTTCTATATGTTGAAAACGTGGCCTTAGATTGTCTATATATAAAATAAGTATACAAAATTCCATACTATACTTCCCCCTTTACCTTTTTAAGGGCAGATCAACCAGGTCAGCAGTCATTTTATAAAATTTTAAAACAGTTTAAGTCACTATTCGGAAAAGTATATATAACAAAAAATGTTGGCAGTGCTTCTATTTAAGTGACATATGTTAATAAAAACAGCTACCAATTGCTCGGACTTATTCACTGTATAAAAACAGCCACAAAGAGGTAAAATGTACTTCATAATTAAGGAGTTTGTGATACTACCCTATGATGATTTTATATATCCATTGAGAAATATACAATTCCCACTCGGAATGAAACATGCATTATTCAGGATTTCCACTTTGAAAATTCAATTGTATTCCATTTCATTGTCCGTTGCGCACGCATGGAATAAACAAAAAAGTATATATATTTAATTAAAATTAAAACGCACAACAGCCACGAATTAAATAAACAATTTTTAATTGAGCCCGACAAAAAGTTTAAGCAAATATAACAAGAATGCGCGAATGTGTGATAAATTTATATGTATGTACATATATACAGATAAATGGGCATATACAGAGACCTACTCGATTTTATATATAATAGTGCACTATAAATATTAAATATTGTTCAATTTTTATTGTGTGCCAATAAACCATTTACAACAACAGCAACACAACAGGAAAAACACAAATACAGAAATGTGGAAAAAAAAGAAAGAAACAATGATAATAACTGAGTCTGACACATGGCAAGGAAATGCAATTAAAAAATATGCCTCATAATTGGCCACGGCTGTGGCCCCGGCTCTACCTTTTGCCCACCTGCCGTGACATTAATTTGAGTTAGCTTCACACAAACAATTGCAATGCGCATATTTCGAAATTTGAGAAGTGGTTCAGCATTTTACACACCCTTCCCACAAAGTACTACAATTTTAATATGAAATGTGTAGCATGTTCAAGCAACATTATATAATATTATTTTAGCTTTAATATAAAAAAAAAACTTGTTTATTTAATTGTTTATTAGAATGATACAATTTTCTTATAACTCGACTATTAGATTAAATTGTCAGCGTAGATAGGAAGAAAGGAAAATTTAGTGGATCTTTAATTCATAGCAAACACTGACAAAAATCAATTTCCTATTTCAAATAAACGACACAAATTTTAAATATATTTTATAATTTAACAAGTATTTCGTAAGAAATATTACTAAGATAAAGCTGCTTCGATGTGGATTTAGTGTGTGAGCCTTTAAGCTTATTAAGGGTATTTTATCTTCATTCATGAGCTTAATTTTTTGTGCAAAGCGAAAGTTTTGCCAATCGTAATTTGAGACACTTATTTATCATAAAATTCCATGGCGGGGAAAGGGCGGAACATCGAAGCATCTGTGTCATTGTCACATCGAGCATGTGTGTGTGTGTGTGTGTGTGTGTGTGTGTGGCGCCTCTTAAATCAGAAATCTGAAAGCTGCATGCGGTTCAGTAAATAAAATTGATTGTCTCTGCATTTGGTCCATTCGCTGAGTATTGTTTTACCAAAGGGTTCGGCAATAATTTGTAAGCATATGCAGCAGGAAATTACAAGTCGTTGAACTGAAATTCTAGTGGGCAAGCCGAGGTAATGAAAGCCTCAAAAAGGGAGCAAAGGAAATTAATTTGAAATATTTAATTGGAAATGTTTGATAATAATCAATGTTTCGCATATCAGGCAATAGGGGAGTTACTGTAGAAATACACAAATTTAAAAGAGGTTGTTCAATAATACGATATATTTTATAATGAAAAATAAAAAAAACAGTTACTTTTCGTGGATACCCATTGTTCATATAAAGGCTATAATGTTGGGAATAATTTCTTCATTTACAAATATCAAGTTTGGTTGGATCCATGCTAAATTTAATCTTAATTAAATTAGTTGTACCCGAAAACTATAAAAGACATATTTCTAAAATATTTTTTTGGAACATGTTATACAAAATAAATATTAATAATAAATGTTCGTTATTAATCTGATTTGTGAAGCAACAATAAGCATATCTCAATCATCAAATCAACTGGAAAATTGTCTGCCAAATATCGAATTTATAACTGATACATACTATGAAAATTTTTGAGTGTCCATCTCCAGACCTGAACCTCAATCCAGTGGCTGTGCACGCCATATATGATGAGCAATAGAAACCCAACCCAAGCCTATTAAAATTGCCTCTGCATCCACTATCCACGCCTCAAGCCCCACCGCCTGCTGGCCACTTGGCCATCACATTTTCGCATTTGACCCTTTTGGCCTCTTTCCCACATCCTCTGGCCATATGCACAACCACTTTAAGCTGTGGTAAGGCTTCTCCCCCAAAAAAAAAAAGCATTATCCAAACATTACATGGCCTCCCTTCCCCCCCTTTGGGCTGTCCTTCATTTGGCATGCAAATGCGCAGATCGAACTGATAACATCAGGCCAAAATGTGAGAGAAACGGGCGGAGCGCAGCTTGGCAGCGGGTGGGGGTGGGGGGCGGCGGCGGGTTGCATAGTTTTTGCTTTTGGTGTGCAAATAACAATGCCGCCAACAAGCGAGAAAGCCTAGCCAGAGAACAGACAACCGACAACCGACAACCGACAACAGCAACAGCAACAAAGTGGCAGACAAACTTTGCAGCACGCAGATAGCTTCGAAAATTAAATTGCGCGGACGGAATTGGGTCATCATCATGACGACGACAGCGGCAAAAACCACACATATATAAAAGCCAATAGGCCAAAAAAGTGCCAACGCGAAGCCGTCAAAAATGGCAGCGGCAACAGCAACAGCAACAACAACAACAACAGGAACAAGAACAAGAACAACTGTCATCATCATGATGTGGCAACTGCAACACTTTCGCTAACAAGTCGCCGCAAACAGCCAAGTTGATGCCACATGTTGTCTGTCCGTCTGTCTGCCTGAGTCCTGACTGCCGCTAAATGTGGCCCGAGGTCGCCAGCAGCGTTGCGGCTCTAACTGCAACTTTGACTTTAGCCAATGTGCAAGTTGCCACGTGCAGCGTGCAATGTGCGTGCATAAAACATCAGTGGCACGACCCCCAACCGCCAACCTGCAACAGCAAAAAAAAAAACGCGCAACAACAGCAACAACAACAACAACAGGAAAAGAAAGGAATAAAACCCTCGCACCCACACGGCGCGAAGCATAAAGTTCGGTTATAAAAATGTTAACAATGCTGTCAACGACATGTCGACGAGCGCGACGTGCAACAGCAGCAGATACAACAACAACAACAACAGCAACTGTTGCAACAACAACAGCAACACTGATCACTGAGCTAAGTAATAAAGTCTCAAGTTAGTTGCTGCTGATGGCAACTCTGGCTCCACTGCCTGAGTTGCCTACATCAGCTATGCAGAGAGAAATACACACACATGTACTTACACACACACACACACACACACACATACACACACATAAAACTAACATTTTTATGGCAAGTTTTCGAAAATGAATTTTTGATCAACTGCAGCAAAGTTCAAACGCACCAATACACACACACACTCACACACACACGCACACACATATGTGCCACACACTGCTGCCTGTGTGTGTGACGAGTATTTCTTCGAAACGTGCAACGCAAAACGCGCCACATGCCACTTAAACTTGGACACCGCCTCCTCTAAAATAGCCAAAGAGAAAAGTTCGCAATGAAAACTTAAGAGACTCCATTAAATTTTCGTGTGCTTGGTTTCACATACGCCAAGAAAATCTGCTTTCGCAACTGCCACCCAACTAACAATTCAATTGTTTAAAGACTTTGAATATGAAGTAAAAGAAATAAAAATTTAATTAATTTTACAACGTTTCTTCTAACAAAATAATTGAAAATGTTCATTTTTTAATTTATTTCCTAGACTGTGCAACAATAATAATAAAAATATAATATATTACGGTACACATTTTGTTTCGTGCATGGATAAACATTTTTTTTATTAAAGAAAACAGGACAACAAAATGGTTTAATTTTAGATTTTTACATTTTCGAGTGTCGGTTCTTCTTAATTGTATCAGTATTGATTACAATCAAACAATACTAAAATTTTATTTTTATAAGGGTTTCGCAATATACGCGTTAAACTAGCTAAATTTACCCAGTCAACATAATATCGATCAATGTCTCTCCTAAAATCGATTATATTAGAAAGTTTTTCAATTAAACAAAAACCAAAAACTATTATTAATAACATATTTATATAGAACATAAAATGAGAAATTTCCTGGCTATCATCTCAGTTTCTTATAGTCTTTTACTTGCAGTAATAATTATCTATTTATTCTATCTATCAAAGTCTACTCTATCAATGTTCCATTGGCTTTTGCAGCTGCCTGATATATAAAATTTATAACACATTTGCACTTCATAAACTTCCTATTGCCACAAAAGACACAATGTTCAATAAACTTCATTGTCAATTTAATTTGTAAATTGGGATTTAAAAAAAGTCTTTTCTGCTATAAAGCTAGCTCATAATATTTTTGAGTAAGATATCAATCAATTTGAAAATACTTGATATGATTGCCACGAATATTTTGCTCATTGGCTTGCTAGCTCAATTTAGAGCACACACACACACACACATACACACACACACACACGCATGCAGAGAAGCCACTGACATCTAGACCCCAAACCAATGGCCCATTATCAAAGCAAAAGGCGTTTGGCCAAGCTACTCTCACACCTCAAACTCATTTGGTTGGTCGGTGGTTACTTTTGCCATTTGCCCCACGGTTGCTGTCTGATGCTGATGCTGATGCTGTTGCTGCTGCTGCTGCTGCTACTGCTGCTTTTGCTGCCTGCTGTGGTTTTGTAGCGGCTTCCTTTGTGCCCCACCAAGGCTGCAGCCGAGTAGAGCGAGTGGCAAACCATCAGCTTTGCTTTCTATTACACTTACACATTTCACATACGCTCACACCAAACACACACACACACACCCCCACACACACCCCCACAAATACACACAGACAATTGTCGCCCCGCAGTGACCCCGAACAGAAAAAAAATGTATTACATAGCTAAGGGGTAGGGCGTTGGGCGGTGGGTGGGGCTTGGCAAAAACCGAAACGTTGTAAATTCATAAAATTTGCTGTTTGATGCGTTTTCAAGTAAATTGAGTTCCAACCCTCAACGAAGTGAAATGAAATAAAAACCGCACCACACAGCGACCCAAAGGCGAACCACCAAGAAAAAGGCGATAGAAGGACAGACGCAAGAGCTAGCGACAGAGAGAGAGAGAGAGAGAGAGAGAGAGAGAGAGAGAGAGAGAGGGGGGAGAGTGCAGAGACGAGACAAGAGACAACGTTTGGAGATGAGTCGAGACGCGTTGGCGACGCACGCCGCATGTTAAATGTCATTTTTATAGCGCTTTGATTATATTTTCTATTATCGAAGACATTTTGGCAACACACACACACACACACACATACGCACAACCCTCAAAATGTTTGGTGTGGAAAATAACGCCCCAACCACTTGGCAGAGTCACTCCGCAGAGCTTAGCACGTAAGCCACTGCGCAAAAAAGAGGGAAGGAGAGAGAGGGAGAAAGAGAGAGACGTTGGGTATTGTAATGTGAAATCAAATTAAATTAAATAACATAATCATAATAATATGTAATAATAAATGCTAAATTATGTGAGCGAACCCAACACGGCGTATGCATAATTTTCCCTATATGCATATATACGAAATGTAATCGCATTGAATGATGTGAGACACAAAAACACACACACATACACACACACACACACACACTGCCATAAGCATATCACATTTTTGCATAACAAATCAATGCTGAAATATTAAAATGCATTTGCCACAAACGAGACAAGCAGCAGCATCAGCAGCAACAACAACAAGAACAACAACGAAACAATAAATAACTAAAATTCATGTTTAAATTTAGTAGAATTGAGAGAGAACGGAAAATATTTGCACTTCCTAACAGATATTGAGACATTGAGCACTTGCAGCAAATGCAAATTGTTGCTGGGCATAATCAAGCCAGATATACCACAGAATAGACATACATAAATGCAAACATACGATCCATAGGCTGAGCTGTGTTTTAATTATAACGGAGACAGCGGGACGGACAGAGATAGCGAATGTGTGTATGTGTGTGTGTGTGTGGCAGGCACAAAAGGCTTATCAATGTTGCAGCATGACTACAAATTTGCAGCTTAATTTGGTAAATTCTTATATCGAGCTGTGTCTGTGATTTTTGTGTCACATCCCCGGAGGCACTGTGACTGCCACTGGAAACTTAATCTGAACACATAATAAAAGTGCTTGGCATACTTCAAGAACAAAGTCCATGCGTTTTTTGGAAAAAAAATTGACATAAATTGAGTTAGTAATATTTGTAAATTGCTTTAAATTCCATTTGGCCAGGCGAACTATTTGAACTACAAACGCACAACACAAAAATATCAAAAATTAAAAGCAAAACAAAAAAAAAAAAAAATAGATTTTATAAACAAAATAAATCTGTAACTCAACTTGTAGTAATAAAACATAGAGGCGATTTATAATTGAAATATCTTTAGACTTTAAAATGTTGTACGAACCAACTACTTTTTGTACTCACTTCAATCTTCATCAATTACTAAAACAACACTTATATGTATTTTTACTATATTAACCATAAGTTTTTTTTTGTAATATTTAAAATTCACTACTCTTAGTTTGTTGTTTTATGGATATATTCAAATTACTATTTAAAGACTCAAAGGACTCGAATTTAATGAGGAAATTGTTTACATCGTGTAAATATTAATATTCATAATAATATTCTATGTTCAAAGCTCCTAAACTTACACTGAATTCTCTCAGGACTTACATTTATGCACAATTACCTACCTAATTCATTAATTCATTTAATTAGCCGTGTCTCACTTCGAAGTCAATTTAGTTTGAAGTACATTTTGTTACGCCACTATTTGGGTAATTAAAACGGTAAGTACTAAACAATTTTAAAATATGAAGCTTTTTATTACGATTTTTAATACCTAAACAACATAATCCAAAAACCTTTCAAAAATATAAGTTTTGAATATTTTTGTATTTTACTATAAAATGTATGCTTACCAATTATTCTATAATATATATTTTAAAATATAACTGTCATCATTGTTTATAATATTTCACATCAAATATTGCCTCTCAAACGTAGGGTATTTCGAAATAAAAAAGTATGAGGCCTGCTTGAATTTAATAATGCTTTCTTTGGGACAGTTGAACCATAAATATCAAATAAATACAAAAACTAAGAATCTGATATGCTTATGTTGTATTTTTGCATTTCATGCCTGACTGAGCTGGCCACAATGCGACTAAATGCAGATTTAAAGGCTGACTTACTTTCAATATTTGTCAGTCTTTTTATTTTTATTTATACATCAATTACTTTAGTATATTTTCCATTTGCTGAATAACAGCAGTTTCTTCTCGCCACAAAGATATATATTAAGCTTATGTCTCTTGTGGATGATTTTATTGGTTTTCTTTTTATTTATTTATTTTTTTTTTTTGTTGTTGTTTATTTCGGGTTCAATATTGAGAGAAGCTCAGAATAATCCGCTTGGCGCATGGCGCTTGCCGCTTAAATGCAAACAAGTGTAGTTTTATGTAAATACTAATAGATGATTATGTAGTTGAGCAAACACCAGCAACAACAGCAACAATAACAATCGGTCACACATTGTTACATGTAGACAAAGTGCACTCAACCAAGAGGCGAAGCTCGTTTGTAGCCCGAGCATTTGCATTGTATTTGTTGTTGCCTCGAGGTCATTATATATCGAGAACAGCAGTTGCCAAAATGTTCCCAAAAGCTTTTGTGTGACAAGTTCAGAGGGACTGTTCGGGACGTACCTACAGGCTGGGGACCGGGTGCAGGCCATTGGGGAGGGGCCCGTTTGCCGTTTGCATTACATGCTTCAATTACAACAGCAACAACAACAACAACAACAACAAGAACAGTAACGACAATGGACAACAGCATTGGGATTGTCGCATTGTGGAAACAAAACATGGAAAAAGTTGAAAAAAAAAACGTTAAACATACATATATATCATGCAAAGTTGGTCACGCATGTGACCGACTAGATATACCCCTGAAATAGATAAATAGTCTGCCATCAAATATGAATAATTTTAATGAATGTTAAAATACATTTCTATTCAAAAAATAGGAAAAAACAAATATAATTTAGAGAGCAATAATGTTCATATGTACATAAAAAAATAATATTAATAACCATATATGTAAATAAAATAAAATTATTTAAAATAATTTTGTTGTGAAATAAAAAAAAATTTTTTTAAAAAATTTTTGAAGACTGCATACAAATTAATATGTTACTGTTTATTTGTCTTCTTAATATACAGATTGTTAATTTTAAGTTCCGAAACTCATGACAGGGTATTTAAAAGAGTGAAAAAAGAAACTAGGGAAGGACATGGAAATAAATGTCATTGACTAAATGACAAATATCTTGACAATTTTTTGTTATTGTTGTTGGCTGCACAAAATACATATACATATAAATAAAATTTATAGATATGCATATCTATATCTATGTGCATGTGACTGTGAGTTAGTGTGCGTGGGTGTGTGTGTGTGAAGAGGACAAACAAGCATGTAAAACAATCCATAAAGGCAAATAAAAAAGTGTAAGAGACAAAGGCAAAAATGTTTCAATATTTTGCAAATGTTTGCAAGCGTATTGGCTCATCGGTATGTGTGTATGTGTGTGTGTGTCTAAGTGATTGTGTGCGCTCTAGTGTAGTTGTCAAATTAGTGAGTAGCACAAATCGTTGGGTGTAGGGACGCGAGGTTAGGGTTCGAATTGAATGCAGGTCCGAAATACACACAAAAGCTTTTCCAGCTGTCAAAGACAAAATTACGAATGCGGCCAAAAACCAAAGGCAAATCAAACTGAAAGCCAGACGAAGGGCTTTTGACTAAACAGCCACAGCAACAACAACACAATCAACAACAATAGACAACAATGACTAAAAAGGGTGCCTGACTGGTGATTGACCTGTTCGTGGAAAACAAAATGGAAAAAGAATCTCTGGAAAAAAAACGCACAAAAGTAGGCAACATTTTTTGCACGCGGGCGCAAAAATTCCTTTTTAGATGGATAATTGAAATCGAAACTGAAATACTGAACGAGTATTGTAGCTTCAAAATGCAAATGACTTTTGTTTCCTAAGACCATTTTTGGATCGCGTTTCGCTGTTGTTGCAATTGATGGCAAAGTGAGTCAATTTAGTCAAATTACAGTTTGAAAAATGTCAGTTTATTGTGGCCAGCGACAGGAATATTTATCAATTTAATCAATAATTTGCATGCTGTATAATTAACATTCGTATGTCTTGCTTGAACTTTTAAAATATAAGCTATATTATTTCAAAATATCTTGTCAGATTTAAAATGATTGATTGAGTTTTTTTAAATTTGTTAAAAAGTCTTTAATATTCATCCGTATATTTACACATACCCTAATCTTATTAATATACCTTTAATGTATTTTAACTAACTAAATCGATATCATAACAACAGTTTACATTTTTCCATTTTTATATCCTTGCAGAAGGTTTCATAATTTGAATTCAATTCAATTTAATTTGGTACGGATGCATATTTTGCATTGAAGCCCAGCCGATTGGTTTACTGCAACTTTTATTTGTCAAAGGAAATCAATTTATTGTAAAAAAAAAGTGTATTTCAAATTTATTACATTTTCATGGAGTATCAGAAAAACTCTTTTGCATATCCAGTATAACTGCACAGGTATTTTATATTTGTGCTCACTCTCTCTTTCGATTAATTTTCCATTCTATCTGAGCGCCCCAAAATAAGTTGTTTATAAGTTATGCAAATAATTAATGCATACTTACGTGTACGCAGCCAGGGCAATAACATTAACCAAAATTACACGAAATGGTGCTGGCCTTCAAGCCGATTACAAATACCAGGTTCGCTTAAGTATATGGCGGATTAGCATGTACAACATCATTTACTCAACCAAAGGGGCGTTATAAGTTATTGTTGCCTGGCGATGGCGATGGCTATGGGGATGGGGATGAAGTTGGGAGCTGGTAGCTGGAGTCGCCGGGTTCAGAGTTCAGCAGCAGCAGTAAAATGCTTCACGCCCCTCACTCAAATCAGTGATAAACACAAAGCCAAACAAATACGACAACTAATGCGATTAGGATGGGTAAAAATTCATTTTTTACGAGACTCGAAAGCAACAGCAGCAGCCAAAGGTCAAAGTGCAGCTACGTTAACGATTACCAGGCGCATTTATTATTCATTAGATGTATACGAAAACATGCAAACTACACTTCACACTCGTCACACTCATCACACACACACACATACACACACACATGCAGACACTGTGAACAATAATAAATATAGTAATGGCTCGTCGAACAAATATAAATTGACACATAGATAAAGTTTCTGGGCGTCGTCAGTTGCCTCGCAGGCAGACATTGCTCATCATGATGATGATAATGATGATGTCGTTGATGCTGTTGTTATCAGCCAAAGAAATAATATTTCAATATCATGCGTGTGTGATTTTTGGCTCTCGTTACTGAGCTGAGGTCAGTTCAGTTGTCTGCCCATGTTACGGCTCAATTTAATTTCTTCATGTTGACCTTTTTATAGCATATAAATGTCTATTTCAGAATTTGTTGGCGACTTTGTCATACTCGACATTAAGTTTGACAGGTTTACAGTCTACTGTTTAAAGCCCTCTTGATTTCCATTATAGATTTTAAAAGTAATTTAACTTGTGTAGCTTTAATTAAAATTTGTATGCATATTATATTTTGAAGCTTATACAAATTAATTTTTTACATAATTACACACTGATTCTAGTAAAAATAGTAAAAAGCAATAATTAAACAAAAAATACATAATATTTTTAATAAACTATAATTTAGCTTTTGCTTATTGGCTATTAAACCATTGTATTATTGATGACTTCATTAATAAAATAAAAAAAAACTGTGCAGCTATTCTATAAAAATGCATCATTTCAATCCTAGATGAATATTTATTCAACTGCGATTACTCATTATTCTTGTCCTGATTGAGTGCCCCAAGTTTGTCAGCTTTACTTAAAGCTCCCCTATTTTATACCCTGTATGCATTGGAAATGAGTTCAGAAAGGGTATACTAAACAAAAAAACGAGTTGAGCTTAAAGAAACTAAAGAGTTGTAGAAAATAATTTGAAATATAGATTATCGCATAAAATATACAAGTTTATGATACTGTTATTTTTATATCTTATAAATGTATGTTCTCAATCAGTGAATAGCATGTGATATATTTTAATATATAAGATATCAATATAATGAGGAAAATACAATTTTTATACTGAGATAAAATATATCGTCTTTTAGGTTTTTCGGAGATGAAAAGAGTTAAAGAAAACAAAAGTTTTATATTCTTACTGCTTGCTTTTGCAGCCTTTATAGAATAAATCGTGCAGGGTATTTTCTAGTTGGATCAGAACACTCTTACTCGTTTTTCTTCTTCTACTTCTTCTTCTTCTTCTTCTGATTATACCCCTGCCATTTCGAAGGCATAGAAAATGACCAAAAATGGTCTTCAATTGCCGGCTAGATTTCACTCCATCAGCTTGTAACGTGCAACTTCCAACTCATTCCATACCTGACCACGACCTCAAGCACAAACAATGCCACGTTTCTGACAACAAAGCCAGACCAAGTCCAATTCAGATTACCAACTTTGCCATTGCAGTTGGGCAATGCCAACGGCAACTGGAATCGCAGCAGCAGCATCAACAGCAGCAGCAGCAGCAGCAACAGCAGCTCCATAGACAATATTAATGATGCACAATTGTCAAGAACTTTCACTTGGGCCTAGGCCACTTGAAATGTGGCCCGGGCAGGTTTGCCCTCCCACTGCCGCATTGACCCACTGTGCGCTAACCGCAATGACACGCGTCGTTTCTGTTTTTGTATTGCTGTGGAAAACTCTCTTTCGGCTCAATTGAGACGCACTCTAATGGCAATAATTATGCGGCTGACAACGAACACCGACAACATAAAAGAAAGACAGAGAGAGAGAGAGACAGGTAGAGATAAGCAGAGAAAGAGGGAGAGAGAGAGACAGCGAATCACCATTAAAAAGACAAAAACGATGATTGAGTGTGCGTATTTTGGGTTTCAATGCAGCCACTGAGTGGGGTTGGGAGGGGGAGGGGGGGCGACAATCGCTTAGTTAGAGAGAGAGAGAGAGGAAGAGAGGGGGGCATGCACCACAAAAGATGCTTGCCGGGAACTTCAAGAACGACGATAATGCACTTCAAGAGGCTGCGGCAACGGCTCATTGTGTCTGGTTTCCCCCTAGATCCCCGCACAGACACACACACACACACACACAAACACACATACACACACCACTGCAGCTGCCCTGATTGCTTGCCCCCTTAACTAGACTAAGTTCCAATTATTTGTGCGGTCGATGCTCAGTGGGCGGACAGGAAGCGGGCGGCGGGCGGCGGGCGTTAGCTTTAAAGCGCCGTTAAAAATCTGTTCGGATGTGGGCTATGCGACGGGCGTGGGGGTGGTGGTGGTGGTGGTGGGTGTGGCTGTCGACGGCAGTTGTTTGCAGGAAATGGCTTTTTTGCTACTATGTGCGACGAGCATTTGCCACTGCCCCGGTCGCTCATTATACCCTGTACTCATTACTCATTACAACAGGCGAGTGTGAAAATGCCCCATAACAATATTATGTAAAGCACTTCCGACCGCAGACTAATCTTCGAAAATATTAGTGAATATTCGGGGCTTAGGTTCTTTTGTATTATACAAGAAATATAGAAAGAAAATTTCACTATCACTTTCATTAGAAAGTGTTATTATGTAATTTTTATAATGTTAGAATTGAGTGTGGAAATGTACGGAAATAAAATTTTTTTATAATGGTTTATGTTTCTAAGCGATAGCGAAGCATTCATCCAACAAGCAAGAGGAAGTTCGTTTTTATATTTATTTATATTGCGCTATTGTTTTAGCAACTTTCGATAAAGCATTTACAAACTAATTTCAAGTATTCTTAAACTGGAATACATTTTATTTATTTTTTTTTTTAATTTTTGTTACTTTATTTTATTTATACATAGTACATAAAATTATTGTAATTTACTTGTACTTAAAAATTCATTAACCGAGGACTCCTTAAAATTAATTTTGATATGATTCAATAAATGTTTGTCCTATAATTAGCCTTTTTATAACTCTCTTAAATGAAGTACGCTTTAAATAGCTTAACATAATTTGCACTCATGATCTTCCGAATTTTTCACTAACGAATAAATAACAAATTTATAAGTTCGCAATTTTTCTCTGTGTGTCTGAAAAGAGAACATTTTAAATTCTTGGAAGTGCGGGCTAAAATAAAATTTGTCTTTTTCTATAACTTTAATTTAATTGACTTCTGAAATATTTAAAAGTTTAACTAACTTTTTCCAAAATCAAAAAGACAGAACACTTGGATTAAGTACAAAACAATAAAAAATTAACTTAAGTGCAATCATAAAAAAAAATTTCGACACAAGAATGTTTTTAAGAAAAAATGTTTTTTTTTGTTTTTTTTTATCTTGATCGATAAGAATCTTTATAGTATGTAACACAAAAAAATATATTTTAATACTTGCAGTGATTATAATTGAACAATATTAAAGGTTAAAGGGTATCTTTATGGCAAGCACACTTCATAATTTAATTGTTGTTTTTTTGTATTCCACTTTGTGTGTGCTCCATTTTGTTGTGCGCATTGTTGTATTTGTTGTTGCGGTTTTGACTTATGTGCGCGCTTAATTGTTGCTAAGAAGTGAAAATCAACGACAGCAGCAGCAGCAGCAGCAGCAACAGCAGCAACCACATTTGCAACAAAAGGGAAAATAAATCCAGCAAAAGCCGCTGCCGTCAAGTGGTGGGCGGCAGTCAGAGGAAATGGGAGTGCAACTAGAGCGGATGGGGACGGGGCAGGGAGGGGGGTATGATGGGGGAGGGCAGTGGGACGGTTGTGCGGTCGATTAATGTGACTACCGTCTTGACTTAATTTCATTTTCGTTGCATGCATGCCCGGTCCCAGCTCTGTGGAACCAGAGCCGAACCGACGACCTACACAGAGAGAAAACCTACGGGAAAGGGGCGTCCGGGCAACGGGCGGTGGGGGAAGATTGCTTTGGGAATGGTTGATGCAGCGCGCGCGCAACTGAGCCGCAATCATTTGGCCGTTTTTGCATATTTTCGTGCAGTTTTGCAGTTTGATGGTTTCTTGCCAGTGGCAACGACAACGTCTGCAGTCCGCACAGTGGCCTAAACTGGTGTATTGGTAAGCAAAAACTGTACCATAAAGTTGATGATGTTGAGGTACATATTTACACACATAAATATAAAGTAATAATAATAATAAAAAAATTAAAAATATATATGAAACAATAATAGAAAACTGCAGTTCTTTCAAGAATAAAACAAATACGATTGTTGGATTTCTGTTTTTTGTAAAAAGGTTTCTGTAAATTTGTAAATATTTAAATTGTAATAAATATGTCTAAATAAATTAATTGCTTAAATACAAAACATTCTTTGGCTTTAAGCAATAGTTAATTTTAAAGTGACTGTAATTTTCTTTTATTTCGAAATTTTTTTAAATATTATAATAAATGCAGCTGTTGGTAAATTTTCTGAACTGAACAACGAGGGTCATGTTCGAATCTCAGTCTTATCTAGTGTTTGTCTTTGTCAAAGACTTTTGTAGCTAGTGCTCATAAACTGATATAGCTCCAACAGTTTTGAGTATGCGTTTTTTCCACTCTTTGCATTGTTGCCCCACTGTACATGCCTTGACTGCGCCTTTGTACACTACGTGGCAAAAATATTTTGACAAAACTGTTTTTAACTTTCGATGCTGGCATTGCAGACTACCATTAAGTAACGGTGCGAAAATGATGAATA